>JAPKLW010001392.1:124250-208025 GCA_026898455.1 Plectranthus barbatus | reverse complement strand
GCTCAAGCAAGTAAAAGCATACAACTTTCGAGGCCTCTCAAAAGGCTATCCGTGTGTTGATTCATTCAAACACGAGACTTCAAGCTTTCAGCTTGTAAGTTACAGACCTCGCTTGGTGTTCTTTCTCTTTCTGAGGAAGAACATAGCAGCTCTAGAGCCAGCCAGCTCTTGAGTTATTACGGGCAGTTTGCCGTAGAGGAGTTACGTTCTTGGGAGAACTCAACACCCAACCAGTCAGAGGAGGAGGTTGAAGTGACGTGCTCGCACTCCATCCATCTGACGAGAGTTGAAGAAGGACAAGGACCGGGAGCGGTTGATCCAGTGGACTGGTAGACGGGGCATTTACCAGCTGGAGATAGATCGTAGGACTCTTTGTACCGGATTACTCTTATAGTGAATTTCCAGTGAGTCGACTGGAGAGTGGACGTAGATCAGTTGATCGAACCACTATAAAATCCTTTGCCTTTATCTGCTTTCAGTATTTAAATTTTGTATTTGAAACCCAGCACTCAAGTGCTGGTGTATATCTGAAAACTGATAACTGTGCAAACTAGGCTTAAAATATTCTAAGTGTTGAGCTATCAGCTGACCAGCCAGTCAGCCAGTCAGCTGAAGCAACCAGCAGGACAGAGTGCAAGTTAGACTTATAAGTTCAATATTTCCGCTGCGTAACGTTATACACTCTGATAAACCGGGACCAACAATATACATCAAGTCTTTAGATGAAGAAGCATGGATTACTGTTTTGGATGGATGGAAACCTCCAAAAACCACTGTTCAAGATCCGAAGGATTCTGCTAAAACCATTACCAAACTCAAACCTAAAGAACAATGGAGTGTTGAAGAACAACGTAACTCTAACTTTAACACCGAAGCTTTACATGCTATACTTGTTTCTTTGGATGTTGGTTGTTTCAGGTTAGTATCAAGATGCTCGTAAGCACAAGAAGCCTGGTTCATACTTCTAGAGAAATTTGAAGGCACTGACAGTGTTAGAGAGACTAAGATGCGATTACTCGCTATTAAATTTGAGACTCTCAAGATGCTGAAAGAAGAAACAATTTCCTCTTACTTTGAGAAGATAGAATCAATGGCATACGAAGCTCTTGTACTAGGTGAACCCATCAACAATAAGTGGCTAGTTAACAAGGTGTTAAAGTCGCTGCCAGAAAAGTTTAACACCATGATCACCGGAATCTAAGAAGCGAGAGATGTTGGAATACTAGAGATTGCTGAACTGGTTAGTATTCTAACAATTTATGAGATAAATCTGATGGAACAAAAAGAAGAATACAAGGAAAAAACATAGCTCTTCGCGCTGGAAAAACTAGAAGTGAGACATCTCCAAGTTCAACATATGCAACCTCTCAAGAAGATGAATCTGATGTTGAACTCCTGGACGAAGATAAGTCAAATCATGTTTTACTTACTAACGAGTTCAATAAGTTTGTCAGATCCATGAGAGATGATATAGGAGACTCAAACTTCAGCAAAAGAAGTTCAACACCTATCTCTACTGTGTCAAACTTTTCAAGCCGCTCAACTAATTCATCAAGGAGACGAAGTGATGGATCAGTAAATAAAGAGAAATATTCTTTTAAGAGGAATATTGATGGTATGAAATGTCATGGCTGTTCTGGAATAGGCCACTATACATATGAGTGTCCAACTCTTTTGAGAAGAAGAAAGTCTAACTTCAACACAACCTTTGATGATGATTCTGAAGATGAAGAAGGAGATGATGAAAGAGAATGTATGGATAATGATATAGAGATCACAAAGGCTGAAAAGATTGAAGAAGAAGCTACTGAAGAGATAAAGGAAAAAGATGATGATATATCAGACTTCAACATTCTGCCCCTAGAAGATGCTACAAATTATTATATGCAAACTGAGAATGAACATTCTAATGTTGAACTTTGTTTTATTGACAGGAATCAGGAATGCCAGACTTACATGATCACATATGGCGAAAATAATCAAATATGCCACTATTTGGAAAACAAAAGATGTGAAGAACGGAACAAGGAGTTGCCAAAGTTGAAAGATATAAATTTTGTACTGAAACGACATATTTCAAGGTTTGAAGTTCTTTTGACTCATAAGAATCAAGAAGTGGATGTGCTGAAGATCAAGGTATGTGAAATTGATTTTATGTTTAAGATTAACTATGGTAAGTCGAAATTGGATGAGATTATGTCTATTAAACATTTTGATGGTTGTGCATTAGGTTATGAAAATGATAATTCTGTTATGTTAAAGTCTTAGAAAAACTTGATTAAATTTTCCAGAGAAAAGTCTAACATCACTAAGCAACGTGTCAAAGATACATCTAAGGTGTCTGTGTGTTATTACTGCAATAGATTTGGGCACATAAAACCTTTATGTAGATTTAGAATTGCTGATAAAAGGAAAATTAATCAAAGATGTGATAAAGAGGATAAAACATGCCTAGCTGTGTATACTTGCTTAATGACTAATGTTGCAGGTACTTGGTACTTTAACACAGGTTGTTTCAGCCATATGTTATGTAACAAATCATTTCTGACTCACTTCACTTTTATAAGTGGAGATATGGTTACTTGTGGAGAAGTTGCTAGAGGAAATATCACTATCAGGTTTGATATATATGCATGCGAGGTCTATGACAAATCTAACAATTGTCTCATCTTTAAAAGTAGATCAAAAGATAACTACTATCAGACTGAATAAAGTAAGAAGATAGGACGTGAAAAAGTTCAAGGAATTCAGAAACTTCTCATCTATGATGATGCAAAAGACATTCCACAGCTGAAGCTCAACATAGAAAAGTCCAACATAAAAAAGTCTAACATGGAAAAGTTCAACATTGTAAAGTTCAACACGGTAAAGTTCAACATGGTTAAGTTCGACATGGAAAAGTTCAACATGGACTACATCAATATTGTCAAGTTCAACATGGTCAAGTTCAATATGGACAAGGTCAACTTGGTCAAGTTTAACATGGACAAGGTTTGTGATTCACGTTTGAAAGGTAAACAAACTCATATATTTCATCTCATCTTGAGAATGACTAACTCTAATGCTTGCTTTGGTCTACTGCATATGGACTTAATGGGTCTTATAGAAGTAGATAGTGTTGGAGAGAAAAGGTATGTGTTAGTTTGTGCTGATTATGACTCTAGATTCACTTGTATAAAATTCTTAAGATTAAAGTCCGACACCTTAGAACTTTTTAGAAAATAATATAGGAGACTTATAGAACTTTATCATTCTGATGTTACTCGAATTAGAACTGATCATGAGAGAAAATTGGAAAATATAGACTTCTCTAGTTTGTGTGAAAGAACGGGGATAACTCATAAGCTCTCTATACATAAAATACCTCAACTGAATGATGTTAAAGAATGCAAGAAACACTCTACACTCTAAAAACTTGTCTAAAAGATTATGGATAAAAGCTGTTAACACTACTTGCGATTCAAATAGAGTTTTATTTACTGCTTGCTATTCAAATAAAGTGTTGTTGAAAAGAAGAAAGCCAAATCTGAAACATATGCTTGTATTTGGGAGTATGCATTATATTCTGAATAACTATTATTATTGTACTAACTTTGACTCCAGGTACAACAAAGCACACTTTCGCAGATATTCAAGCAATAGTCGATCTTATTGCGTGTTTAACCTACATACTAATACTATCCAAGAATCTGCCAAAGTTGTGTTTGATGATGCAGGAACTTTAATTCATAAAGCAGACGTGGAAGATACATCTCATCTCATAAAGAATGGCATAGAATCAGTAACTTAGACAAGTACAGATGTTAGACTAACAACAAGTCCAACATCAACTCCAGACTCTGACACTGACAAAGAGGAGGATCAAGTTACTCTGAGTTCAAACTCCGACAAAGAGGAAATCTGTGACACCCTGGTGTCAAACTCGAAAACTAGAGAACCACCTCTTCGAAACAAAAGGAATCATCCTCAGTTTCAGGTCATTGGAAGTGTCTTTGAAAAAGTACAGACTCTCAAGAATGCCCCCGTCGATTGCAAAGAGATGGTAAAAATGGTTTGTAAGTTCAACATCTTCTACTCTAGTGATTATATATTTCTAACTGAACTTAAGCATGTTTCTAAAGCTTTAAAAGATGAGAACTGGATATTGTCTATGCATGAAGAATTAAGTCAATTTGTTTATAATGATGTGTGGACTTTAGTTCCTAGGCTTAAAGGTAAAAACATAATTGGAACTAAATGGATATTTAAGAATATACCTAACTTTCTACTTGATCTAAATTTCAACAGAGGTAATATGGGTAAGACTCTCTTTGTTAAACATACTGATAAGAACATTATAGTTGCTCAAGTTAATAACTTACTGTTTGGGGCAACTGGTGTTAGACTTACAGATGACTTTGTCACAATATTGTTTGACATGTTCGAAATTAGTATGGTGGGAGAGTTTAACTACTTCATTGGATTCCTCATTAAGCAGTATAGTGATGGTATTAATATTTCTCAATCTAAGTATGCTCAAGGTTTAGAGAAAAGTTTTGGATTAGAGTCTGCAAAACATATGAAAACACTAATGGTTTCGAGTGTCAGACTTAGCAAAGATAGTAGATATGTTAGTGTTAAACCTACTGATTATTATGGAGTGATAGATACACTACAAGAAAAAAGGCAATAGAAGACGAGGAATTCGCGTCTTCTATTGCCAGATTCCGCATCTTCTATATATTTGTAGTCTATCAAGATTCACTAATAGAAGACGCGGAATTCCGCATCTTCTATAAGCATATAGACAATGCGGCCAACCGCGTCTTCTATTAGTTTTTTTTTTTTTTTTTTCAATTTTTAAAAACTTGTAATTATAATAATTCAAAAATAACGACAATAACATTGATGGCAACAAATATATACAATCTCCAATTTTTTTCATTAATAATTATAACAAAATTAAATATACACATGATTTCAGTACAAAAGTTAAGAATAAAAACTCTTACAAAAATTAAGTATTTGCTGAATAAAATTGAAGTCTTTCTAGTCTATGCTAAATCTTGCAGCCCGATCAAAGTGTGTGATAGATATGAGAGACTACCACTGCCCCTTTGACATTTTTGACGACCTGAAGCCGAGATAACATTAACAAATTTATCAATAATACAACATAGAAATCTGCGATTGAGAAAGTTACACTTCATTGAATATTTGCATCAACTCTGGGAATCAAGTGGTGCCCTTGTAAGGAATGATGAGTGAAATACACAGAACATACATAGGCAAGCAAATTTACAGTTGATGTTAGAAAATCTATAAGCCCCAGATGAAAATAAGACGTAGAGAGGGATGCAAAACCAAAATGTTTTACTACTTCAAAGATCAGTCCAATATATTTCACGCAGCACTTCATAAAACATAAGGTCCAAATGAATAACAGGCTCCTTGATGTGAGTATTTCTGAGAGAGAAGGCAATGAGTTTGTTAACCTGTGTATTCTTGATAAAGCACGAGCACAATTCAACTAGTTTTTCCATAAAAAATTGCACACACATGGCCAGAGCCTGTGATTTTAGAGAAGCAAAAAAAATGGTGCCCCTCTCTTTTTGTATAACTATATATAAGAATGTTACTAAAACTTCAATAACTTAAATTTTGAAAAACTTCTCAAGTGTTGTCAATAAAATTGTGCAAGTCAAATATTCAATATATCTAAAACAATTTTTTTGTGTAAAAAATATCTCGGGTCGTTTAACTCTTAAATGAACTTTTGAGAATTATCTAAATTAAGCAAACAAATTAATTGAGTTCTTTAAAAAATTCAAAAAAAAATAATCTGCAAAGAAATCAGTCAACTATCCGAAAACTCAAACATGCAATTCTGGAATCTAATAAAACTCATAAACTCAAAGAGGCCAACCAGGATTGTTTGGAAGATGACATGGGCCATAGAATCAAAATATAATCTGCAGGGAATAGGGTATGTGTTTCACTATTGTGGTATTGATAAGTCATTCAGCTTCATTCGTTCAAAATTTTTTAATTTGGCTACTTATGTGTGTTTGCTAGTGGGTTTGAGAATATATCTTATAACACGTTCTTTCAGTATATATCCTTAAGTCCATCCCTTTGGCATGCCTCAAACTCAGTCAGATGCCTAATATTAGCAACATAATTTGAAGAGATGTTCACCAGGAAGAAAGGAGTATCTGTACAGGACTCAAAGCTTAAGTTGTAAATGTAATTGAAGTAAAGGAAACTAACCAACAGCCATACATATGATAACAACCAATATCTCATTATCTGACTCCACATATATCTATCCTTTGATTTATTGAACAAAGCATAAATATGATAGCAGGACCTGCAAGCTATTTTGCTAAAGAGAGCTTACAAGGACATGTTACATGTTAGACTGCATTTACTTATTGAAGAGGTAATATTTAAACCAAGAGATTATGTAAGGATAACAACTATCACATTGAGAAAGTGTCAAGACAACAAGTTAGTAAGTCGAATCATGTAGTGCTAACAAACAACAAGCACACACAATAACACCAGATCGACCAAGATAAAAAAAAATAAACTGTAGAGCATGATCCAGAAAGGTTCGAGCCCTAGAGATTCGAGGATCAAACACTTGATTTCACAGGTGGTGATTTTCAGTTTTTGCCGTTTGGGACTAAAAACTAGCCAGCAAATTTTTGGTTTGTAAAATTCCAAACTAAAATTCTAGGCGTTGCTCTGTAGCCAAACCATGGTGGTTGTTAAATTCCATTCCAAAGCCACAATAATGGTATGAGGATTATCATTCTAAGCACTAAATCGTCATTCAGGCAGAGAAAAGTTAACAAAACAATTTTAATCCAGAAAAAATGAAAAAATTAAAATCATACTCTGAAATTTCAGGATATAAACAAGAAGAAATAGAGCATTACCTTGAGACGCTTATTAGCTTCAAGTGTTTCGATCAACGCGCCAACAACAGTGACTGTGACGCCTGATTTCCCAACCTGCTGCGACTTCAATTTTTTCCCCAAACTATGCGCATACGAACCCAATTCCTTCTTCTCCTTCACACTCAGACTCGGCGGCGGCGGAGGATGAGATGTTTTAATTACTTCGGAATTTGATTTCTTCACTGCTTTGATTTCCCCTTCCGATTCGGTTTCGACATTTTCCAGCAAAGATACACCAATTGCAAATTGCTGTGGGCGCGCGATAGGTTAAGACTGGTGGCCGTCGGGCGATGGGTGGCAGTGCCCGACGGCTGGCGGCGAGAGGATGTGCGACGGCTGCAGCGGCGCTGTATTTGAGTGTTAAAAAATTGTGGGGCGCAAATGAATTTTGACGATGGATGGAGATGTAGGTTAAAATTGTAGACACAAAGTATTAACAAATTCAAAAAAAATTTAAGACACAAGTTTTCGCGTCTTCTATATATGTATAGAAGACGCGTTTCGCCGCATCGTCTATACATATATAGAAGACGCGAAAAACTGCGTCTTCTATTAGCGTGCCAATTTTTTACTACACAATTACATATATGCGTCTTCTATTAATATATACACTACACAATTAAATATTCGCGTCTTCTATTAAGCGTCTTCTATTCCCTATTTTCTTGTAGTGATAGCTTGTTATACTTTACTGCCAGAAGACCAAATATTATTTTCAGTATTAATGTTTATGTTAGATATTGGTCTGATCCCAAAAAGCCTCATATGAAAACTATTAAAAGAAACATTCAATTTATATCTGGAACTTCAAATATGAGAATATGGTATGCAAAAGATACTGGTACTAACATTACAGGTGATAGCTATACTGATTACACAAGAGATGTTGAGCACAATGGTAATGTGAAACAAATGTTTGAAGACTACGGTATGTTTACTGAAACTTTAACACTGTTGTGCAACAATGCTAGTTCTAGTGTGATTTCTAAAAACCATATCCGACATCCTAGAACTAAGCACATAGACATTCAACACACTACAACAAAAAGGGAAATAGACAACGTTTAATAGAAGACGTGGATATTGAATTGTGTAGTTTATATGTTAATAGAAGACGCATAAGTGTAAATGTGTAGTAAAAATTTTGCTCGCTAATAGAAGACGCGGGAATCCGCGTCTTTTATATACTTATAGAAGACGCGTAAAATTGCATCTTCTATACGTATATAGAAGACGCGGATTCCTGCGTCTTCTATATTTTTGCAACGCATAAGGGTAAATGTGTATTAAAAATTTCGCTCGCTAATAGAAGAAGCGGGAATCCGCGTCTTCTATATACTTATAGAAGACGCGTAAAGTCGCGTCTTCTATAAGTATATAGAAGACGCGGATTCCTGCGTCTTCTATATTTTTGCAATTAAAATTAACCTAGGCCTGCTGATTTTTAATTAACGCGCTGAAACAAAAATTGCCCCTCCCGCGCCCCCGCCAGCTAGCCCTCCCGCCGCCAGCCTGCCCTCCAGACGCCAGCCCGTCCTCCCGCCGCCAGCCTGCCCTTGCCGCCGCCGTCGAGGAGAAGCAGCCCTAGTTTTTTCGGCCGGCTGTTAAAAAAAATTGCCCTCCCGCCCCCTGCCGGCCAGCCCTCCCGCCCCTTGCCAGCCAGCCCTCCTGCTGCCCTCCCGCCGCCAGCCCGTCCTCCCGCCGCCAGCCTGCCCTCGCCGCCGCCGTTGAGCAGATGCAACCCAAGTTTTTTTCGCCCCCCGCCAGCCTGCCCTCCCGCCGCCAGCCCGTCCTCCCGCCGCCAGCCTGGTCTCGCCGCCGCCAGCCGTCCTCCCGCCGCACGCCATCATCCCGCCGCCAGCCGTTGTCCTGCCCCCAGTTGTCATCAAATTCACCGTTACAATATTCCCTTCGTTACGTGAAAGCCGTTGGTAGGGATTTTTCTTTTGTTTAGCTTGTTGAATTTGATGAATCTGGCTTTTTTTTTGTTTTCGGTTTATTGCCTGAATTCTGTTTCGTTTTTGGCTCAGTTGCTATATACATCTTTGCTTCAGGCTCAGTTGCTATCTTCTTCTACTCGGTGAATTATCTGGTTTTCGATCTTCTTCTTGCTTCAGGTTGGTTTAACTCGTTCTTATTTTAAAGAAATAGTTTTACATCTAGTTCTGCCTATTCTTGCCTTTGAGTATATGATTGAGAAAATCTCCCATCTTCATATTTTCCTATTATTGGTAGATACACAACTTGAGCCTGGTCTGTATAGCTTTAACTGATATTCTTGAGGAATAAAATGCTTAGAAGCATCAAAGAAAAGGCTCTGGTTTCCTTCTCCCTGTTATTTAGGATTTTGAATTTAGATTTCAATCGCGGGTGACAATTTTGTACGCATATTGTGGAATTTAATGTCATCTGTTTCTGCGTTTCTTATCTTACTTGTGCTCCACAATAAATTCCCAAAATAAAGATTCTGAATTAATTCATTTAAATGATAAAACATAAGTGGGGCAGTGGAATTGATCCCACTATTACAAAAAAGATATTATGTTTTCTTCTTATTAAACAACGTCTCTTTCTCTTTGATTTATAAAAATCAAACTTGGGAGACAGTCTTACCTGGATTTTTCTTTTTACGATATAGCATTTCAACTTAATTAAATAAAAAAAGGTCCAACGTAGATTTTACAACCCAATCTTTTGAGTTTTGATTTGATCAGTGAAACATACTCAAAAATCTAATTTCTATATTTCAAAGAGTATAAATTTAAGAACTGATCTATAGAAACTGATATGATTTTTATTATAAAAATAATATTGTATTTCCTATTTTCATAATTGGGACATATATATAGATATGCCAAATGGACTCAAAAAATAATCAGGAGATAGACCCGTGAAGCTAATTCTCATAATTAATTAAATATATTATTTCGAGATTCTTTAATGTAATGAAAATTACAATGTGGATATATTTAATGAGTTTGACGGCTGGGCAGCAGCTCTCTGAATATTTGAATTTCTATATGATCAATAATAAGAAAATAATTTATTAAACTTATGGTTCAATTTTCTGTAGTGGTTAAAATATTGAATTATTCTGTTTAGATTTGTAATAACGTTGTTTTTGGCATATGTGAGACTCTAGAACTGTGTGACCTGCTCCCAAATTCTAACTGGGGAACTAAACTTTCTTAGGCATTTTATGTTTAGTGAGATTTTCATTAATATAAACGAGTAATTAGCGGAACATCAATATAATACAACAGAAGTCTGAGGGCTCATTTTCCAGCACTAATCTCACAGATGACATCTTGTCGCAAGCACTAGGGAAGCCTGAATCTTCTGGACGTATAAAGGGTGTTGGACGATATGTTACCCCATCTAATTATCTCACCATCTGTTCTGATTCTGTGAAAGGCCAGGAGATTACATTTTTGAGACAAGAGATGGTCATGATGAAAGCACGTATGGATCAGATGGAAGAGTTGTTAAAAAGAGGGGCTTCACAAGAAGAGAAGGGCAGTTGCTCAATACAAAACGAAGTTGTTTCTCTTGACAAAGATGAAATCGAACTTATTCCGAAAAAGGTATACATAAAATGATTAAGTATTATAGCTAATACTTATTAATTAATTTGATGATAAAATAGGTAAAGAAAAAGGATTCCTGATAGCACATTTTGCAACGCGCTAAAGCTGCAAGTGTACAGACCACTGCAGAGGGCAAGTAATAATTTTATCGAACTCAAGGACTGCAGGCTCGAAGTATAATCAAGCACTAAAGCATAGACACCGTACTACTAGCTAGGCGAATTAGAAAATAAGGTTGGTTTATTTAAAACTATCAATGATTTAAAAGTAAAGTAAAGTAACAGACTAATTAAGCTGGTTTTAGAAAACGTATGAGAAAACAGGATTCCAGGGCAATCCACTTTGAATAATTATCAAACAACTCTTCATGTAATTCAATCCCGATTTAATTCCCAAAGAAGTGAGTTAATCGCAAATGTGTTATCAGGTGATCCTCTCGGACTCTAAACCATAACATGGAAATAAAAGATCAAGTGATTCCTCTCGGACATAAAAAAGACTTTTACTCTTGATTTAAAAACCTTAGATTTCAAAACCCTTCAAAAGTTCAATTTCCTGTCGGACAATTGTTCTAATAAATCTGATTTATTTGCGTCTTAATTGATAACCTAGACCTCTCGGTTCAAAAACTACCAATTCAAATCACAATCAATGGCCAGTATCTCGCAATTAATGAAAATCCCAAAGAAATCAGAACATCAATGGAACAGGAACATTAAATCACATAAATTGTTGAATGAATATTCACAAAGTTTCAAACCCCAGAATCCATGTATAAACTTAGCCAATCATGCTAAGTTTTAGAAAAATAAAAGGATAAAGAGTCACAAGAACAGAAATCATGGAAATTAAAAACCCGTGGTGTCTTCAATCTTCGATTCCTGGAGTGCTCTTCAAGTTCCCCTGATTTTGCTGTGAATTCTGAGCTCTCTAATTTCAAAAGTTGGGAAAAGGAACCTTATTTAGGTTCAGGGACGTCCTATTTATAGTTGGGGCTCTTTAAATCTCCAAAAGATATGGTTTTGGGCTTCAGATTCGTCAGAATACGTCAAATCGCGACAGAATCGGTGGTCTGGAATGCTCGATCGGCGACCGCCGTTTATGCACGTGGGTCGCTGATCGTGTGTCGAAACTGGGTGTGAAATTCCACAAAATCGGCGACCCATCTACATGACCGGCGATCGCCGGTTGTGTCATTTGGGTCGCCGATCATGCGCCGTGAGAAATGGCTGGAAAATCACAATCGGCGACCCATCTACATAACCGGCGATCGCCGGTTGTGTCATTTGGGTCGCCGATTTCATCTCGAACATGATTTCGGAGAACTCTTCAGTATTTTCTGACTCTTTCCTCTTCCCAGTGCAAGCTAGCATCGATTGGCCCCAGGATACTTGGTCAATTCTTGTAAACAACTCAAATGTGCATGAAATCTGCATAAACAACCACAAACCAGACCAAACGTAATAATTCCTAAAAGAATATAGATAATGTATGGAAACACCACGTAATAATCCAATCTAAGGTCAAAAGTGAGCAAATTCACATCAGTAAAATGCACAAAGTGAGTGTTTATCAACCCCCCAAACTTAAACTATTGTTCGTCCTCGAACAATGAGGAAAACAATTAAAAGAAAAAGATAAACACGAGGGGTGCATTAATTGATCATCAGCTGTTTCAGACACAAAATGGGGTTGTGATTCCCACACCAATCACTACGTCATTCATCAGTTTAGTGCAACAAACAATTTCAATCCTGGCCTCTAAAAGTCCGCTTCTCACAAGATAGTGTATCACTCGTATTTCACTCAATATGTACGAAAGGTCAGTGTGTACTCTCAAATTGTCAACTGCACATCTTTTCCTACCATAAGCTTGTTCATCGTCTAAACTCTCCATTGACTATGGGAGTGCTAGGATAAAGATAAAAAAGGTCTTTATATTAGGTTCTAATGTGGGCACATTGGTGAAGGGTATGGAAAATTTGGCTAAAAGTGACTAAATGAATATAACCTTATAACTCCATTCACCCCCGACTTATCCTCATCACACACCATCTGTGGGAACCAACTGACTTTAACAAGAACTTATAACAAAAGCTGAGACAGGCCCATCTCATCAACAATGCTTTGACCAGATTCGGACTTAACAATAAAATTATTATAACAACTCTTGTGCACTCCATACATTAAACAAGTATGCACTCTCTATGACATCAACATAAATACTTTGCACATCCAGTGCATAATTCGACTCTCTCTTTGTTTTTTTTATTTTTATTGTCCACTAAAGACTTCTTTCGGACATCACTGTCAACGACTAATTACAATAACACTGATGCACTTATCGTGCATTACACTTGTACTAAAAGACTTACTGCCCATCAAAGGTGTTTGGACTACTTATATTTACAGACTCTATTTTCATCACCTAACACTGTTGGGTACCCTTACAAATCCATCCACACCTCCTATCATCCGGGTTAAGAAAGAAAAGGTTTTCAGGCTCAACTGGGCTAACAAAGGAGTATGTATCGGGTTAGTGTTTGGGTTCATTGTGGCTTATGAAACGATGGCCTAAGATCATTTCTAAGTCCTTGGCACTCTCCTACGCAATTTGAGCAAGAAACTAGAGCAAGTTCTAGAGATTAAGTGCACAACGACATACACTCAATGAAACAAAAATGTAGGCTCAATTCTCACAGGCTATTAGCGTATTTAAGAGGCCAAGATCAATTTCGTCAATTCACAACTCACCAATTATGTACAGCAATCAATGTAAGTTTCACGAGAAAGAAAACGCTGTCATCATAAACTTGATCAATAATGCAGAGATAACCACCCTATCAATTCATTCCCTTCCACTATTCAGGTTCCCAATTACAGACCCAACAGAAAATAGAAATGAAATGAATACAACTTGACAGGTCCTAATTAACTCTACTAACACAGACATTAGTACGAATAACAAAAGCAGTAAAGGTGGTTCACGATGCATTGTATCAAATGAGTATCAAGTTTAGTACATCAGTATCAAACAGGTGGAGCAGATAAAAGATATAGAAGGTAAGAAGCACACATCAACCGATCACATCCCCCTCCCCCAAACTTATTCTACACGCAGGAAAGAATAAGTTGGGGGAAAAACATCACGGAGATGTGTGAGAAAAACCTCTGTGAACCTCACTGCGGCGGGGGCCAGTACTGTGGGAATCTGGCCATGAACTGCCGCATCTGCTCCTCATGTGCCTGCTACTGCTCCCAACGCATCCACTCCAGGGCGAAATGCCGGTCCTCCGCCGTCCAATGCTGTGCCGCTGCAATGGCCTGGAGCTGGATGTTCCAGTCGCCCCACTGCTGCTCCAGATTGCTGAGCCTCTGCTCGAACGCCACACGCTGAGTGCGATGCTCATAGTAAATGGGCTGCTCCTCATGTGGCTGTCGGGATGAGCCTCCTGTCTCCTGGCGGCGAGGCTGCCGGGATGAGCCTCTCGTCTCCTGGCGGCGAGGATGCTCCTCATGTGTCTCCTCGTTGGCTTCCTCGTTAGCCTCCTCGTTGGCCTCCTCGTGCTCGCTAGCCCCAGCATCCTCAAAGTGGGGCTCCTCGAACTCGGGGTTCGGGTTCTGCCGGCGGGCTTCTTCAGCAGCTTGGATGGCCTCCAAATGAGCTAGAGTGTCTAGCTTCCAGTTAACTCTGTACTGCTGAAGCCCTACATTAGTGAGCTCGGGGTTCGGCAGAGGGAAGAAGGGAGGGCTGCGCTGAATGAAGAGGTAGGGTGGGTGCACCGAATGAATAAACCGGAGGTGCACCAGCTTCTCAAGTGTGAGCCTAGTCAGTGGCTCGGCCTGCACCTCGGATAAATCGATCCCCAGCGCAAACAGCAGTGTAGTCCATAAGCCGCCAATGCAAATGGTTCCCTTCTGGGCTCCCGAGATCCTGTTAGACTGCATAAAAAACAATTGAGCAAAGTTAAGGTGTTCTTGGTTGAGCATGCAGTAGATGACCATCAGTTCTGCGTCTCTCAGGGAGCTGTTCTCCTTCCTGGCGAACAGGGTGTGGGCTAGAATCGCACGGACCATCCGGATGATGGGGTTCCGGATCATTGAAGCCTTGCAATGCCCCGATGCCCAACTTGGGCTCCCTTCAGCCCAAATGTGGGGCCAGAAGGTCCTGCTGTCAAAACCTCTCGGTTTGGTGTAGCTGCCAAGGTTAACAACACCAAATGCCCTGTTGATCTCCTTAGTCGTGATCGTTCTATCTTCATTTTTGGCGCAGAAAGTGGCTCCGATAGGTGAAGTCCTCCCTTTTGTGGTGATCTCAAGAGTGGACAAGATCTCGAGGGTGAACCTCTTGTAAGTCGGAGCGTCAAGTTCCAGCAGGGGCGCCCAGCCAATGTTGGAGAAGAGCTCCTTGACGTTGTCATACAATCCCATGGACATCATTGCCTCAGTGTCGGTATAGCAAGTACCTTCCACCCCACGCTCGGCCAGAGTTTGAAATTTGGCCAGCACACTCACATCTCGGAGCCCTGTAATCCCATATGCTTCGAGATGAAGACGACGACGGGGTGCCATGTATCCTATGAATAAAAGTATGCATCAACCACCAAACAAGGGAAACGATTATAAATAGGGTTGATTTAAACAATTAAACCACAAGAACCAACTATAACAAAGTAATACTAAACTAGATATACAATGATAAAACCATAAATCCTAAGTTCAACTAATAAATGAAAACACACCATGTATCAACTCAATTTTCAAAATCAACATCAATTCCAAGTGCCACCGTACAACCTATGTCAATATGCCTTCACGAGGACATGTCAATCAAATCCCCCAAACTAATAGTAGAATGCAATTAATCAAAACCAACAAGAATTTAAACATGCAAGAACAATTTAACTCAACAAAAACGTCCTTCCTATAAGGCAAATAAACAATTCAATCGAAATTCACAATTACTAAAAGGCAAGATGCAATGCAGGTAGGGGAACATGAACATAAGTATAAACTAACCTAAGGATGGAAATTAAACATGTTAAAAGATGAGAGAGTACCTGGAAATTGAAGCAAAAAGAAGAACAATTGAAAAAAAACTAGGAATTGGGGGTTGATGGGTTTTCGAGCGAAATAGAGCTAACCACTCGGATAGAAAGCTTCACAATGTCATGGGCTAGTGTTGTGCAAGAGGAATTAGAGAGATAATCAGAGATGGATGAGAATTTGAAGAGAGAAGATTCGTGGGTGTTGTGGTTTTGAATGAGAGTGTGAGAGGGAATGAGAGAAAAATGTCGCGTGTTCAGTTTTTAATGCAAAATTGGCGAGCTGGGACGCGATCGGCGATCGCCGATCATGCAAGTGGGTCGCCGATCGTGTCCCGAAACAAATTTGCGGAAATTGCATTTTCGGCGACCTGTTTACAAAATCAGAGACCACCGAAAATGTAAATAGGTCGCCGAGTATGTACCGAAGCTCTGTTTGAAAAAATTTGCATAACCGGCAACCTAACCAGCATAACCGGCGATCGCCGGTTATGATTTCTGTTCGCCGGTTATGTTGCGTACCTTCTGAACTTTTGACGGGGAACTCGGCGACCCGTGTTCCCGATCGGCGATCGCCGATCGTGTACGTGGGTCGCCGATTCTGGTACGAAACTCAGCGAAATTTCTCGTTTTGAACCTGTTTCCTGCATCCAATGAACTCAATACCCAAACGTGAACGTAACTGTGGAAAAATGGCAAAATCGACTCAAATCAAAGGCAAAATGAACACAATAAAACACCTAAAGACCTCAAAATTGACCAGAAACAAGTTGGGTTGCCTCCCAACAAGCGCTTTATTTAATGTCTGTAGCTAGACAACTCAATGATGGACTATGGATCAGATAAATAAAGCTCAGACACAGCAAGGGCAGTCTCAGATTGAAAATATGGCTTTACCCTATGACCATTGACTGTGAAGTGTGTGCCATCAGCTCCTACCAAGTCTAGTGTCCCATTTGAATTTACATTCTCAATAACATATGGACCAGACAATCTAGACTTCAGTTTCCGAGGAAATAAGCGTAGGCGAGAGTTAAACAACAGTACCTGATCCCCCGGATTGAAGTTTTGGCTGCGAATGCGTCGGTCGTGAAAACGTTTGGCGCGCCCCTTGTAGAGTTTAGAACTCTCAAAGGCCTCAACCCGGAATTCTTCCAACTCCGTCAACTGGATACATCGCTGCTCAGATGCAGTCTTCAGATCCCAGTTGATCTTCTTCACAGCCCAGAAAGCTTTGTGCTCTAACTCCACCGGTAGATGGAAAGACTTTCCGAACACCAATTGGTACGGCGACATACCAATTGGAGTTTTGAATGCTGTCCGGTAAGCCCACAGTGCGTCATCCAATCGAATTGCCCAATCCTTCCTGGATACTACAGACTTCTCCAGGATTTGCTTGATCTCCCGGTTCGCCAACTCGACCTGTCCATTGGCTTGGGGATGGTACGGAGAGGTTATTTTATGCTGGACTCCGTACTTCGACAGTAAACTCCCCAACCATCTGTTTCGGAAATGGGAACCACCGTCACTCAGCAGCGCTCGCGGTGCTCCAAAGCGAGTCAAAATATTTTTCTGGAGAAATTTCATCACCACTTTGGAGTCACTAGTGACCGTGGGAATGGCTTCAACCCACCGGGTCACATAATCCACCGCCAGCAAAATAAATTGATATCCATGGGACTTAGGGAATGGTCCCATGAAATCAATGCCCCAAACATCGAAGGGCTCAATTTCCAGCATGAATCTCTGAGGCATTTCATCCTTCTTCGAGATAGTCCCCATCCTCTGACATCTATCACAAGTGGTCACGAACTTCTGACAATATCGATAGACGGTAGGCCAGTAAAATCCGCTGGTGAGGAATTTTATGGCCGTCCTATTCGCTGCGCAGTGGCCTCCGTAAGGGGATAGGTGACAATCCCCCATTATCTTCTCTCGCTCATGTGTGCCAACACATCGCCGGATCACCATGTCGGCGCATCTCCGGTAGAGGAATGGCTCGTCCCAATAGTAGAACTTGCATTCATGCAAGAACTTCCTCCTCTGGTGGGATGTGAGATCAGGCGGTAAGACACCTGCAACCAGAAAATTGACTAAGTCCATATACCATGGGTCCGCTTCCTCCATAGCAAATAGTTGCTCGTCCGGAAAAACTTCAGTAATGCGGATCCTTTGGTCATCTCCTTCCACCGGATTCTCCAACCTTGATAAATGGTCTGCCACCACATTCTCACAGCCTTTCCGGTCTTTGATTTCCATATTGAACTCCTGCAACAGCAGGATCCACCGGATCAACCTCGGCTTGGCCTCTTTTTTTGCAAACAGGTACCGGATCGCAGCATGATCCGTGTAGACCACCGTCTTGGCCCCAACCAGATAAGCCCAAAATTTGTCGAAGGCGCTAAAGCTGCAAGTATATTTTTAAAATCTATATATAAATCATGTTCGTGCAACGCACGGGTGTATTTCTAGTATATATATATATATATAAGGCTGATATGGTGATAATGAATCTAAACATAAAAAATAAGAATAAATCCCGATCATTGATTTAACACAATCAAAGATCCAAATTGAATGAAAAATGTAGCACTTTATTCCAGTTTTTGTTTATTAACGGGCAAATTCGTAATTTTTGTGCTATTTTATAACATTCATTTTATCTTAGCTATTCTTCATTTTATCTTCGTTATAATTAATTTTATCAAAGAATTCTAGACTCTTAATCATTCATGGACTTTCCTAGTCTTATGCCTTCGAATATAAGGATATGAAAGAATACTTTATCGATTTGGTTTGACGAACAAGGATGTCAAACATTGTCATTACCACTCGTGATTCAATATCGAGCGTTATTCAAGAAATGAAGTTCATAATTCAATTATATTGAACAAGTACAAGACTTCTCCTTATTACATTAAGGATTATGATTGAAAGAAGTTTCATAATCAATTATGAATAAAGGTTCAATTGATCGAGAGTATATGAACTCATCAAATGGTTTTATATCATGTCAAAGATACAATCAAGAAGGTTTAAATCTCAGATACAAATCGAATTTCAATAGGATTTTGATGTTCAAAGTTTAACAAGTTCAATTTAACAATTGGATTCATGAAAAGTTTAAGTTATGAAAGATCGGATAAAACAATCGATGTAGGTTTGAATCAAAAGGTTATAGCTAGAGAGAGCAAGAAAGAGAAGAATCATTCTCCTTATCAATCAATATAGGAGATATTGACAGATATAGAAGATAGGTTGAATCGATTGACAAACAAAAATTGAAAATTTTGAAAAGGGTGTCTGTGTCGACCGACACATGGTATATCGATTGACATACACTTACACAGGTCGACAGAAATAAACAATGTTGATCGAAATGAATATTTTTATTCAAATCAATTCCATGTTGACCGAAATGAGGAGTTTCGGTCGACATAGGGTATGTAAATTGATATGAATTATGTTGATTGAAAGAGAGGTCGACAGGTTAAAAATTGAGTAGTGGGCTCTGTGTTGACAGACATGGGCCACGTTGATTGAAATGACCATGTCGACAGAAATGCGGGATGTCGATTGACATAGTCCATCTAGACATCCGAACCATAACCCACAACACTTATACTCGACCTTATTGTGTATGTCCAAGGTTAAGACTGATATCTATCAACTATGCAAATTGGATAGCAAGAAATTAGATTTTATACAGTAACCATGTAGAACGTTTTGGACAAACTTAACATTCTCTCGTGGAAACAAGCAAGACTTTGATCCTGAGAATGTAGCCAGTATCCTTGTCGTCTAACATCTGTAACCGTTTAAATAACCATCTCTGTATGCCTGATAATACCTCCACATTATCGCCAAATAGGAGAGTATTATTTACATACCGTGCAATATACACCACGCTACCGCTGACACAAGAGCATTACACGGATCTCTGATTCATGCTTAGTGAAAATCCTTAAGATTTAATCAAGTCCTTCAAACGTAAGTTTTATGACCGGTAAGCTTAAGTTCATAGAAAGACTTCCAAATCTTCCAGACAAGATACTTTCACATTACTGCACAAAACCGTCTAACCATTTCAACTGCCAGATTATTAGGTTTACAAGTTGTGCTATGGTCAGGAGTATCAGAATAAACTTGAGCATGACTTATAGGTGGAAAGTCCTATTATAGTCTATGCTCTCTTACTGACTATAATACTTTACGACCAACCTTTGCTTATTCAAATTTCATTCGCTCCTCTATGTCATTTGTATACCTACTCACTACCTATAGCTATTACGCTATCTAGCAGTCAAGACTTCAGGTATACACTTTGTATACCTACTTAGTGCTTATAGCTATGAAACTATCTGGCAGTCAAAACTTTTGGTATACAACCATAGCATAATGAATTCTATTACTAAATTCATGGTGTTGCACTATGATCGCTGCGTAAATTACATAGACAAATTATAGTACAACGAGGCAAGGAAATTTATAGTACCCTAAGGTAGTCGAACCCATAGAGACTGTATAACAAGACTATTCTATGTACTAGCCATTGTTTTTAAACCATAGTTGTTTGAGCAAATAGAAATTTGATTTTGGTTTTGGAATTTAAAGATAACAACGCATAAAAATAAAGGGTTTTGAAAACAAAATTTAAAGATACAGATTCCAGGGCAGATAATCAAATCATCAATATGCAAATTTTATCAACTCAGCAACGGGGAATAATTAGATTTCAATGGATGAAATTCCTTGGTTGGGCAATTTAAACCTAGATTACTAATGTGTGACTATCTCCTCTCGGTCTCAAGAACACAACATTAATCAATCTCAATAATTATTTAATTTAATCCTACAAATTGAATCTTCTTTTTGAGACAAAAAACAATTGTATTTAATTTCCTTTTCCTATTTACCAATTTTCACCTCTCGGTCCTTTAATTGATAACTACAAACCTAGATTCAAATTCATCTCTCGATCCTTCTTTAAATCTAGATTCGATTAATTAAGCTCATGAAATTAAACCATGCTATTGAGATGAATCCATTAAACATTCATCAGAAAAGATTATCAAAGCCCTAGAACCTGCTAGGATTTCTAGCCACTAAACATGGATAGAAATAAAACAAACATTCTATTAAAAACCATAAGTTACCTTACAAGGACAATAGAAACCTTGAAGGTATTGGAAAAACTCCAATGTTGAATAAAATTAAAGTAGTGAAAGGGATAATTTTGTGCCCTAAGGTAAGCGGTATTTATAGAGGAGTGAAAACATCTATACAAGGTATTGGACTAAAATATAAAAAATTTGAACAATTATCCCTTTTCTAGCTTCCGTGTCGATCGACAAGGAGCCTGTCAATCAACACACATGCAATGTGTTGACTCTTCTTCAACTTGCATCTTGATCGAGCCTTATCTAGCCTTCGTGTCGATCTACACAATACATGTCAATCGACATGAACCACGCATGTCGAGCCTCCATCTTCCTCTACCTCTCGATTGACATCCAATCTCTGTGTCGTTTGAAATCCACCCTGTCAGTCGACACAGAGGACAAGCTTCAGGTTATTGGCACGTCTCCTAACTCGATCGACTTCCCGTGTGTCAATCGAAGCAGCAACTCCTTCAAACTCGGCTCTTTTCATCTTTTGCTCACTTTTAGCTTCAAATGCCTACAAAACTTAGCATAATAAGCATAACACCCTCTATAATGCACTCATGCACGAAAATAACTAAAAACCTAACCTAATTGCACTGAAACAAAAGGAGAAAAACATGGATAAGTGAGTACAAATATGAGCTTATCACACTACTTGTCTGTATCCTTGTCAGACATTGCTTCATTGTTGTTCCAGGAACTAGCAAGCTACACTAGTAGACGTTTACTAGAACGAGAGATACACTTACAGTCTAGGACTGCTTTCTGGAGGTCTATTGATTTAAAAAATCACCTTAGTATTTTTCTTTTAAAAGGTTTCTTATATGCGCACACATAATTTCTTTGATATTATATTTTCCAAATGTTTGTATGTAATTAAACAAGCCCAAAAATTCCAAAAATATAATCCAACAAGAAATTAATCACATAAGCATGCTTGGAAAGCTGTAAATAATAAAAGTAGTAAATCATGCTTTTCTCATTATCTACACATGCTTAATTGCGCACATAATAAATCACATATCATACGAGGACAATTAACGCAAATAAAAATTCCTCGTGGCCCCACAAAATAGGGAAAAATAAAATCTTAGCTATTACAATTTGAATTTGAATTTATTGGATAAATCCAAATCTTTTTCAAATCTTCTAGGGCCTCCAAATCTTCAACCACCAAATCTTTTGGGCTTTAAGCCTTTGTGATCTGATGATTTGCCCTAACCCTAATGCAAACCCTAGGGTTTACACAGGATTGTACAAGCCACCAAAACACGAGCCACCGCCACAGGGACAGCAGCCACCGACGACAGCCACTGCCGCCAGCCGCCGCTGCCGCCGACCGCGACCGCGCGCGCTGCTAATGCCACCAGCCGCGCGCATTGCTGCTCCGCCGCATCGCACGCCTCCGCGCGCCATCACCCGCGACCCGTCGGCTCTGTCTTCGTTCTTCGTCCTCGAGCCATCCAATTACAGATTTGAAATAAAATTACAAAATCTATTCTATTACAATTTTAAAACAAATCTACACTAATCACGACTTTTCTCGTGATTTTACAAAATAATTCAACCCTACACGGATAAACCGCTGCGGGCTGAATCATACGGGTTGCCACGAGTAACAAAAACCATCCACAATACAAAATAAAACTCATACATGCGTAATTGAATTAATTGTATGAAACAGAGCCATAAATTAGAAACCTGGCTTTGATACCAATTGTAGGGATTTTTTAGTGAACCGAATCACAAAATCCAAGTGAACCGGATCGATTTACGGATATTGCATACAATCATAATTCACAGTAAAATCTAGCATGCTCCTATGAATTTAATTCGAATCATGGATTGAGAATTTACTGTTATTCCGTAGAGTCTGATCCGATCTTTTGCGTTTGAATATCCAACTTTAATTTAACCACGCGTTTCGATTTAATCTGCGGAAACAGAAATTAGAAATCTAATTTCTAAATTAAATCAAAAATAAAGAAAAACAAGAAGCAAGAATTCTGTTCTCCAGATCAGATCTTCAGGGCTGTTTCCCAATGCTATTCAAATCTGCTACTGGTGAGGATTCTACAGATCTGTAGTTGTACAAGGCCAGAACCGAAATTCTCATCCTCTTGCACAGAGCCGTCGCCACTCTCTCTCTGCCTCTAGGGTTTCACTGATTTGAATTGTGTTCAAAGTGGCTAGGGTTTCCAGAGAGAGATGTCTATTTATAGACCTAGGGTTTATCCCTAATGGGCTGTTGGGCTCAATTCAGCATATATAATTGGGCAAGTCCTGGGACCTAATGCAAATAATAAAGTGGGCCTATAAATTAATTAATTCCCATGTTCACAACCCAAGACACAATTAATTAATTAATATTAATTCTTTTTCACCACAGAATTAATACAGACATACCACTTTATTACCACATTGTGAGAACGGGCTGCATTAATTGAGAATCCCCATATTTAAGGTTACCGGACATTCATTAATTAATCGGAGCCTCTGACAAACTCTAAATGCAATTAATTAATATCTTATAATTCCTGAGTAGTACCACTCAATCCTTATCACTCGTGCCTGAACTTAATCAGCCTGCAGGACTTTGACACGTGAATGTTATTGAGCTCCTTAGGGAATGTCCCCATCCTATTACTCGGATATGGTTACCTAAACCCAATCTCAGGCGGTACTACATGAACTGTTGTTACCCAAGATGCGGATATACGAGCACGTTACTCAGGCTCTCCACCATGGCAAGTCAAAACAACAGTCAATCCGTGCCAACCCTTGAACCTTCGTTAGGGTTTGGACTCAATCAATAACGAGATCTTGTATTCGCTAAAGTCAGACTGTCGAATACATCTCACTGTGGTCCATCAATACGCCACCCCTGCGTACCAGCATGTCAAGTAACCAAGACAGACTACTTATTCCGATAATGTCGTAGCCATCCGGACATACGTATCCTCATACACTGTCTCGACTGTGATTAGGTTTATGTCTCACTAGGTCAAGTGATCATATAGTCTTTTGCGATCTACTACACGCCGTATGATCGTCCCTATCGGTGAGACAAGAGGATAACATTGTTACATACATGTAAGATTGTTTGACAGATAGGAGAAATAAACCGTTGTATACTCATTGTAATAAATGCTTTCAGTATACAAAATCCATCAATTATTGCACCCGCGTATAGGCGTGTCGTGAATAGAATATCTTCATATGTATCTCGATCAATCCATGTGTGGAGGAAGTGCATAGGTCTAAAATTCACGAGCTATTTGGAGTGAGTTAGGGGTTGATAACGTAACTGTATGAGATTTAAAATTTCATCCGCGGTCGATTCACCGGTACAAAGGGGATTGGCTAGAAATGCGTGAATCGATCATCTTTCTAGGGATTAAAATGTGTTTGCATCGATGATTAACCTAATTGGATTACATCTACATTTATTTCAACATCCTATCTATCTCATTTGAGTACTTGTTTGTCTTGTTCTACCAAAGTGTTGAGGAAATTTCTTGATTATATTGGGAATACAAAATGATGAATGTTAGTTTGATTTGCTGTTTAGAAATTGTTGTTAGCTAGTTTAAATTGAATGCCAAGATTGTTAAAAATCACTCAATGATTTTGTATTGCCTAGCTATTAGACTTTGCCGTAGTATCCCGATAATCTAGTAGGTTAAGGGAAGAAGGACCTGGATTGATAATTAAACCTTGAGTGTGCATTGAGAATTCGTGTGAGTTTTTAGTGTGCATCAACGACCTGTGGCTTTGCATACCAAAATGATACGATCCTGGCTGGGAAGGTTTAGATCGCAACCCAGAATAGACGAACAGGAAACACACGCTGACCGATGTGAATAGATACGATGGGAAGTCCAACGCTTATGAACATGACCCTTAAAGAACCATAAGCAAGAACGCGAACGAGCCCCTACGAATCAAAAAGCAACTCGGCTCATGATGAAGGATATAGCGAAGATGCCACAAATGGTTGCGAAATTTCGTTTGATAAGTTGATTAATTTCGAACCCTAGATTACCTAGAATTCGTGAGTCTTCAATATAATTGGGGAGATAATCTCATTAACTTTATTAAATTGAAAACTGATTAAAATTGTCTAATACAAGGCTTATATATAGGCGACCCAAAATCTTAATCTAGTAAGGAAATCAAATCTAAAAAACATATCAAATCTATGAAGATATACAACAACTATATCTCAATATCTTTGACCAAGACTAGACGCTAAATATATTAATTTTCGAAAATCAAATACTTAAAAACAAAAATTAAATAAAGTAAATACCAAAATTTGAAAATTAAATTAATTTAAAACTAAACCTTGAAAATTAATCTTCAATTGATTTTCAATGAATCCTCTAATTTCAGCCCACCGGGATCTCCATCAAGATCGACTGGTCTACATGGTGGATGCTCGAGGAATGCGAGTCCGTACCCACCCTCCTTGAACTTGAGAAAAGAGGTACTGTCGAGCTATGACGTTATATAAAGCACTTGTTGGGAGGTAACCCAACCTTTACTTTCTTTATTTTTAATTTTTTTTGTTTTATTTTTCAATTTCTGTTTTTGTTTTTTGTTTTTCGTTTTTGTGTTTTCCTTTGTTTATTTTCGAATTTTTTTGAGGATCGACCTCTGTATCGATAGACATGCCTGGTGTCGATCGACACAGAGGTCAGTACAGAGCAACTCTTTCGGCCTAATGCAGGAATCGACATGAAGGTTCTGTGTCGATGGACACACTGCATGTCGATCGACACAGAGTGACAGGAGCCCCAAATGCTTCGTCGAAAAATGTTGATTCCTCCGGTGGATAAAAATGTTGATGTTTGAGATCAATAGTCAAGTACTAGTTCTTATTCTTGTCTGATTTTTAAAATTTTTTTAACTCTCTGAGTTCGAAATAAGTTTTGGGAATGTGGACAAGAAATTCGAACTTTTCTATCCCTTTTATCTTCCTTATTTACTTTGTTTTCTATTTTGTTTAATTTTTGCCTAGAAAAAAAAATATTGAATTAGTGATGAGGAAACTTGTTGAGTTTTGAACCCATTTGAACTGAAGTGTGAGTTTGAAATCGATTGAGGATGAGTTTGATTTGGTTTTGATTGTAGTTGATTGCCTATGAATGTAGAATACCACATGATAGGATCTAATTGAAACTTACACTTGCATGATGTTTGAGTGGATAGAAATTGACTAAGGGACAAATATTTGAACCCAAGTGAGAATTTGAGCATTTTTTTCATTTCATGTGAGATTCCCATGTATGTTTTTATTTCTCTAAAACTTGCTTATGTTCTGTTTCAAGACTGCATAGTGTGCAAAAGGATAGATAATGATTTTAGGCCATCTTTGTTAGCCAAATTATCCCAAACACTATCTGTTGTGATATTTTATCCCTAGAATAGCCCCTTTGAGCCTATTACTTTTTCTTTCTTGGTTTATGAGTTAAGTGGATGACACCAACTCCATAGAGTTTGGTGTTAAAGGGCAGGTTGTGGGTTCGATTCCCCCTGTCAACAACCTTCCAGCTGTGTGATCTGGAGATGGGTTGGGGTGCATCGGACTGCAGGCCCTGACACCGGACTCTGTGTGAGTGGGTGTTACAAAAAAATCTATGAGAGAGTGCTATAGGATTTGGTTGAAATAAGGATAGTAGCTATAAGTGGATGAGAAAATTTTAAATTAGTGTACAAAAGAAGGTTTGACTCTAGAAAAAAAAAAGAAAATGTTTGTTTGTGTCCTTATAAGCTCAAAAGAAAGAAAAAAAATGTAATCAATAAGAGCATAAAAGGATTAGAAAAAAAAAGAGAAAAGAATAAAAAAAATACCTTTGTTTGTGTTGAAAATATGAGGAGAAAGGTGGAAGATGGAAAGAGAGTGGTTTGATTTGTTGAGAATAGCTAACTCAATTGAATAAGTCATTTGGCCATATTTCCCTACCTTTCACAAAAAGCCTATATCACAACCAAATTGAAAGTCCTTTATGATTCTTGAATTGTGTGCACAAATAAGCAGTGGGGATTCTAGAAATCTTGCAAGCCTATGTTAGAAATTTCTTCATACATGTTATGAGTGCTTTCATTGAAACCCAAACAGCTGTGTGATTGAGCAATACACTTCCTTGTGAATCTTCCGAAGTTGATAGATTTCTATCTCTTCCAAATTGTTTGTGTGATGTGAATTTTTTATCCTTGACTGTGATGAATTTTTTGAGGCATTACACTTTAGACTGCATGAGATTTCTTTTTTTTTTTTATTTTCTTTTGATTGAAGACAATCAAGCATTCAAGTTTTGGGGGTTTGATAAAATCATATTTACACTCACTTATCCATGTTTTTCTCCTTTGTTTTAGTGCAATTAGATTAGGTTTTTAGTTATTTTTGTGCACGAGTATGTTTTGGAGGATGTTATGCTCTTTGGTGAGATTTTACAAGTTTTGAGGCTAAAAAGAGGTCAAATGATGAAAAGAGCCATGAGGATAGAGTTGTTGCTTCAATTGACACACAAGAAGTCGACCGAGTTGGGAGACGTGCAAAAAACCCAAAGCATTACCTCTATGTCGATCGACACAAAGGTCGAATATCAATCGAAGGCAAAGAAGGAAAGGAAGGGCTCCACACGGAGGCTGGACAAAGATGAGTCGACATAGGGAAGTGAAGACTCGATACACTTGCATGTGTGTCGATCTACACCGATGCCCGAAAGAGAATTTTTCCAGCTTCGGTTACCTTTGATATTTTAGCCCATTACCTAGTTTAGATGTTTTGGACCCTCTATAAATACCAAACTCATTTTGGCATGAAATTAACACTTTTATTACAGAGGAATATTGTAACATTGGAGTTAAAATAGACCTTTAAGGTTCCTCTTTTCCTTGTAAGGTTATTATTTTTAATAGAATGTTTTCTTTATTTCAAGTCATAATTTGCGGCTAGAAACCCTAGCAAGTTCTAGGGCTTTGATATTCGATCTGATGCATGTATGATTGATTCAACTCAATAGCATGGTTCAATTCTTGGTTATTATTCAAATCAATTCTATAATTAATGAAGGATCGAGAGATAAAATTAATCTATATTTGGATGTTATTCATTGAAAGACCGAGAGGTAAAACTTAGTAATGAAAAGAGAGAATTGAATGCAATAGTTTTCTGTCTCAAAAGGAAGAATCAATTTGTAGGATTTAATTAGATAATTATTGAGATTGACTAAAATTGTGTTCTTGAGACCGAGAGGAGATAGGAACATATTAGTAATCTAGGGTTTAATTGTCTAACCAAGGAGTTTTATCCATTTGAATCTGAATTAATCCCCATTGCTAAGTTGATGAATTTTGCATGTTGATGATTGTATTATCTGCCCTGGAATCTGTATCTTTACTTATTGTTTTTCAAAACCATTACTTTTATGCATATTTATCTTTCAATTCCAAAAATCCAAAACCCTTATTTGATTTACTTAAACGACTATGGTTTAAAAACCATAGCTAGTACATATGATAGTTTCGTTACACAGTCCCTTTGGGTTCGACCACCTTAGGGTGAATTATAAATTTATTTGTTGCTATACTATAATTTGTTTGTGCAATTTTCCCAGCGATCAAATTGGCACCGTTGCAATTAGATTCAGTTTTTAGTTATTTTAGTGTATGAGTATGTTTTAGAGGATGTTATGCTCCCTATGGTGAGATTTTACAGATTTTGAGGCTAAAAAGAGGTCAAATAATGAAAAGAGCCATGAGCTCAAAGTTGCTGCTTCGATTGACACACAGGAAGTCAACCAAGTTGGAAGACATGTGATACATGCGTAAAATGACCCATATTTTGATGTGTGCGCATGCTTGTTTGTGGTTATTTTACTCCCGTATCATATGTTTTTGTCGTATTTTGGTTGTGTTTTCGTGTTTTGTGTATTTGATTTGTGTAGGTTAGGTTTTGAGCATAAAGCAGCGTTTTTGGTGGAAAATCGACCGAGCCGTGAACCGAGTGGAAGAAGGATCAACCGAGCAAAGCAAAGGAGGCAAACGGGTGAAATTGGGTGCCGCAAGGAGTTGGCTCGGTCGAGCCAGGCAGGCTCGGCCGAGCGCGGTCGAAAAGAAGAGACAGAGGCTCGGCTCGACCGAGCCAGATCGGCTTTTGGCAGTTTTTAGCGGTTATTGATGGCTCGGGCAAGCCATTTTCGGCTCAGCCGATCTGAGGCTCTGCCAACTCGTTATAAAAGGGGGAAATTCAGTTATTTGGAGAGCTTTTTGTCATTTTTCATTAGATCTAGTTAGGAATTTCCCTAGATTCCAATTTCCATCACGATTTCATCTCGATCCTAGAGTATCAAGGAGCATAATTCATCAATCCTTGGAGGAGAATTGAAGATCCAAGGGGGTAGATCAAGACATACAAATCTAATTGGGGAAGATTCCAATCTCTACTTGTCAATTGTAATGGATGTATTTGATTTCAACTTTGTATTGTTACAATTGAGAGGTATGATATTCTAATTCAATTTGGATGTTGATTTGAATAAGGATGCATGATGATTAGGTTTTATAATTGTTTGTTTACTTTCCTTTGAGAGCTTGAATTACACTAGAACTTGTTCCTTACCACTTAGGTGTAGGTAATAGCCAACTTAGGAGGTAGTTGACGTGAACGCTGCAGCCAACAAGCGGGCGGAATCGTCGTGAATAGTGTAGATTCATACGATTTTAGTTCCAATCCATGTGCAGTGCTAGGTCGTAGGGCAATAATTGATGATCTATTTGGAGTGGTCTAGGGCTTAATAACGTGACTGTTTGCAAGTCTTAGTATCATCAACCGTTAGCTCGCCGTGACAAGGGGTTAACGAGTGTAGGGTCGATTGCTCAATCTCCTAGGGGTTAAAATGTGTTTACATCAATGATTAACCTGATTGGATTGCATCTACGTTCAATTCAACATCCTATCTACCTAATTTGAGTATTTGTTTGTCTTGGTTTACCGATTGTGGAAGAAGTGATTGAAAGTTGATTGTTGGTTTAATTGATTGTTTGTTATATGATGTTAGCATAGATTGAAATTGATTGCCTAGTTGATAGAAACTACTCAACGATTCTATTTTGCCTAGCAATAAGACTTTGCTATAGTATCTCGGTAATCTAGCGGGCGAAGGGAAGAAGGACCTGGATTTGACAAATTTTATTCTTGTGTAGCTAGGAGTTTAATTTGATTGAACTTTTAGCCGCATCAAGTTTTGGCGCCATTGCCGGGGTCTTTATTTAGTAGGTTGCTAGATATTGGGGGAAAAGTGAAGCTTGTAGGCTAGGTGTTTGTGTTTTTGCTTGTGTGAATAATTTGTTGTTTGTTTTTTTTATATTTGTTGGTACTTTGAGTTTGTCGGATTGTTGTAGGTGTCAAATGGAGAATCATCGAGGAACTCACTCGGAGAGGCTTAACAATCTCCAAAGGGAATTGGATGAGATGAGAGCAAAGATGTTGGAGAGACAACAACCGAGGAAGCCAATCCGGTTGGTATTTGAAGAGAGCTACCCGTGGATGGAAGAGATTAGACATGATCGCATTATGAAGTCAAGTTGGGGAAATGAAGAAGAGGAGTGTAGTAATGAAAGCTATAGAGATAAATGGGGGAATTTTGACCTCCGGAACAACATGAACTATCCCCCATCTAATGGCTACTCTCCATGTAGACTCTATGAGAACCAAACTTGGAATCCATCCATGACAAGAGTTCATTGTGATGAGTGGGGAAACTATGATCATGAAAGAGTTAGAGAAGCGAGATCATCTCGGGAAGCTTAGGAGAGGAAACCGGATAAGCTCGAAGGAAACCTTTTGGAATTAAAAATGCAATTATCCGAAATCTTGAAAAAGGTGAGTGAGGAGCCTCGAGTGGAAGAATATAAAATTTTGGAAGATGAATGTGAGGATGCGGTTATGATACTTAAGGAAGTAAGATTTCAAGATACAAGAGTAAAAGAGATGCAAGAAGAAGAATTAAGGAAAGAAGATAAAGACTTACCTCAAGAAGAGAAAGAGGATGATAGCACCAAGGAGGAAAGGATACACATTGTATGAGAAGAATGGTGTTCTTGTAATACCTTCCCTTGAGGTGATGAAAGAAGTTCCGGCATTTGTACAAAATGATGAGGAAGAGAAAAATGATGAGGAAATAATGTCGGGAGGTCCAAGTGGTGACATGGTGCTTGTTTCTCTTTCATTAGTGATAGATAAGAGGGAAAAAGAGGTGATCCTAGGAGAGATAGTGGATGAAACATATGATTTGATCGGCAAAGGAGGTGATGAGAAGTTGATGATCAATCCAAATGAGGGACAAGTTGAGACTTATATACTTTGGATTCAATTGGGTGATGCCTTAGAGATCAAATCGAAGAAGGAATTACCACCTTTGACTTACGAGTTCGTCATTAGAGTAAATCTTCCTTGGAGAGATGAAAGGGGTGAAAGAAAGATCGCCTTGGACAAATTGCTCCCAAGTAAATGCAAATTAAGGGAGAAAGGTGTATTAAAAACCCACACGATTTTTGATAATGGATGATGTGGTAAGGTTGTCTAGCTACCGACGTTAAGGAAGCGCTTGTTGGGAGGCAACCCAACCAATTTTCTTTCTTTTGTTTAATTGCTTTTAGTTGCTTTGATTTTGAATAAATGTCTAGTTTGTTTGGTTTTGTGTTTGTAGGAGGAGCAACAAGATCGAGAGGAGTGACGATGCACCATCCACCATTTTTGCAAACTTAGTCTCACTTGACTAAGTTTGGGGGGATGTGCCGGTAGCCGGTGCCTCGGTTTATTCTTCTCCATCTCCTATCCTTTATCTTGCATTTAGTTTAGATGTTGGATATTATCCCTTTATTGGATTTGATTCGATTGGGTTGTACCTATATTGATATTCTACCTTGGATGGATTTTTGGATTATGTTCATCTTGATGATATGTATGAATATTTTCATGGTTTTGAGTTTGTTGAACATTAGCTTTGATGGTATGTTTGGTGGAGATAGTGGAAAAAACGATTTAATTGTATAGATTTTTGGATAGTGGAATGATGGTGGAAGGAGGTTTTGAAAGTGAATGTTGCTTATACTGGTTATTGTTTGATTGTGATTGTGGAGAGAATCATTAATGAGTTGGCATGATTGAATACTTCCTATTATGCATGGTTTGTGGTTTGGATTATTGGTTTGGTTTGAATGGTGAAACTAGTGGATATTGTCTAATCATTGTTGATATTTGGTTTGTGGAAAGTTTGGTGGATATGAGAGATTTATTGGCTTGTTTTATGCTTAATAGTTTGGTGGTGTTTTTGTTGATGTGACTAGGTACCAATAAGGTCTTGGAGAAGCGGTGCAATCGTGGCTACCGATGGGTAACGCATTCTATTATTTCTCTTGCCAATTAGTTGCATTGTATTTAGATTGTTGTTAGATTGTTGTATGCATGTAGATTGTTTTTAGGTTGTTGTGTGCTTGTGTGTGTGTGATGAACCCGAACTAGACTTGAGGTTTGAATCATGATTTACTTGGTGAAGTTGGATGTTTATCTCAACCAATGATAGGGCAGAATCTAGTTGTCGAAGCATGTTTTAAGTTTAACTTTTGAATTGCCGAGTTTTGTGTGTGGTTAATGCATAGGACTTGACAAAAAGCTGTGAGGTTTGAGCCATGATATTGTCATATCTATATTATTTGTGAGTGGCAAGATTGAGAGTACGAGATCTAGAACTTGCATCCGTTCTCTATCTATTGGCATGAGTGTGTAACTAGAAAATGATCTTAGGCCATCGATTCTTAGTCCTACCTTTCACACCGGGAGTATAAGGTGGTTGTTATCATTATTTTGCCTTTTGTATCTTTTACCCCCGTGATTGAGCTTTATTGGTGAATCTTCTTTGATATAATTAGGATCAAGTTTAGGGGGGAAAGAGTGTATGAGGGTGAATACGGTGATGAGAGTTGGGTTGGGAATTGATTGAATTTGTATTGATGGGAAATGTTGAGGCATGAAAGATATGAAATAAAGGATTGGTTTGAATCCTAGAAAATGTGGCATCAACAAAATTTTTGGTGTAAGTGTTTGAAAAAGAAAAAAAAAGAGGGCACCGACAAAATGAATGAATGATGGTGCAATTGAAAATTATGAAAAAGAAAAGTGTATTGTGAAATGAATATGCCTCGGGGTTTGAAGTGGTTCGAAAAGAATAAGTTTGGGGGTTTTGGGAAATTGAGAAGTTTAGTCACTTTGGCCCAAAACCACCCACCTTTTAGTTAGCCACGTTACAACCTATGAAAAGACCTTTTTGATTCTAGAAGCTAACTCATTGTAGTATAGTGGTGAGAATGGATGCAAGCCTATGGAAATCAAGCTCGATATCTTGTGATTGCATGAATCTCATCGTCCCTAAACACGTGAGGGAGTGCTTTCATTTCGTGTATCCATTCTTGATGAGTGGTTCATGTCTTTAGCATTAACCTTGTCACAAAATTAGGTGATAATCTCGTTTTACTTAAGCATGCTAAGTTAACTTTGATGAGCTATGAGGTATTGCACGAGGTGAATTATTTGCTTTACTTTGTTTGGGGGATTATGAAACATGCGTAAAATGACCCATATTTTGATGTGTGCGCATGCTTGTTTGTGGCTATTTTACTCCCATATCATATGTTTTTGTCGTATTTTGGTTGTTTTTTCGTGTTTTGTGTGTTTGATTTGTGTAGGTTAGGTTTTGAGCATAAAGCAGCATTTTTGGGTTAGTTTTAGGTGGAAAATCGACCGAGCCGTGAACCGAGTGGAAGAAGGATCGACCGAGCAAAGCAAAGGAGGCGAACGGGTGAAATTGGGTGCCGCAAGGAGTTGGCTCGGCCGAGCGAGGCAGGCTCGGTCGAGCACAAGCGGGCAGAGAGTTAGCTCGGTCGAGCCATGCACTGCTCGGCCGAGCCAGATAGGTTTTTGGCAGTTTTTGGCGGTTATTGATGGCTCGGGTGAGCCATTTTCGGCTCGGGCGATCCGAGGCTCTGCCAACTCATTATAAAAGCGGAAAATTCAGTTATTTGGAGAGCTTTTTGTCATTTTTCATTAGATCTAGTTAGGAATTTCCCTAGATTCCAATTTCCATCACGATTTATCTCGATCCTAGAGTATCAAGGAGCTTAATTCATCAATCCTTGGAGGAGAATTGAGGATCCAAGGGGGTAGATCAAGACATACAAATCCAATTGGGGAAGATTACAATCTCTACTTGTCAATTGTAATGGATGTATTTGATTTCAACTTTGTATTGTTACAATTGAGAGGTATGATGTTCTAATTCAATTTGGATGTTGATTTGAATAAGGATGCATGAAGATTAGGTTTGATAATTGTTTGTTTACTTTCCTTTGAGAGCTTGAATTGCACTAGAACTTGTTCCTTACCACTTAGGTGTAGGTAATAGCCAACTTAGGAGGTAGTTGACGTGAACGCTGCAGCCAACACGCGGGCAGAATCGTCGTGAATAGTGTAGATTCATACGATTTTAGTTCTAATCCATGTGCGGTGCTAGGTCGTAGGGCAATAATTGACGATCTATTTGGAGTGGTCTAGGGCTTAATAACGTGACTGTTTGCAAGTCTTAGTATCATCAACCGTTAGCTCGCCGTGACAAGGGGTTAACGAGTGTAGGCTCGATTGCTCAATCTCCTAGGGATTAAAATGTGTTTACATCAATGATTAACCTGATTGGATTGCATCTACGTTCATTTCAACATCCTATCTACCTAATTTGAGTATTTGCTTGTCTTGGTTTACCGATTTTGGAAGAAGTGATTGAAAGTTGATTGTTGGTTTAATTGATTGTTTGTTATATGATGTTAGCATAGATTCAAATTGATTGCCTAGTTGATAGAAACTACTCAACGATTCTATTTTGCCTACCTATATGACTTTGCTATATTATCTCGGTAATCTAGCGGGCGAAGGGAAGAAGGACCTGGATTTGACAAATTTTATTCTTGTGTAGCTAGGAGTTTAATTTGATTGAACTTTTAGCCGCATCAACATGCCAAAAACCTGAAGCATTACCTCTATGTCGACCGACAGAGCCTTTGTCGATCAACAGAGAGGTTGGATGTTGATCAAAGGAAAAGCAGAAAAGGAAGGGCTCGACACCACCAGTGTTCATTGACACGGAGGCTAGACAAAGATGAGTCGAAACGGGGAAGAGAAGACTCGACACACTTGCATGTGTGTCGATGGACAAAGATACTCGAGAAGGGAATTTTTCCGGCTTTGGTTACTTTTGATATTTTAACCCATTACCTAGTGTAGATGTTTTGGCTCCTCTATAAATAACAAACTCATTTAGGCACAAAATATTGACTTTTATTATTGAGGAATATTGTAACATTGGAGTTTTTAGAGACCTTTAAGGTTCCTCTTTTCCTTGTAAGGTAATTTATTATTTTTAATAGAATGTTTTCTTTATTTCAAGTCATGATTTGTGGCTAGAAACACTAGCAGATTCTAGGGCTCTGATAATCTATCTGATGCATGTATAATGGATTCAACTCAATAGCATGGTTCAATTCTTAGTTTTTATTCAAATTAATTCTAGAATTAATGAAGGATGAGAGATGAAATTGATCTAGATTTGAAAGTTATTAATTGAAGGACCGAGAGGTGAAAATTTGTAATAAGAATAGAGAATTGAATACAATTATTTTCTGTCTCAAAAGAAAGAATCAATTTGTAGGATTTAATTAGATAATTATTGAGATTGACTAATATTGTGTTCTTGAAACCGAGAGGAGATAGTAACATATTAGTAATCTAGGGTTTAATTGTCTGACCAAGGAGTTTTATCCATTTGAATCTGAAATAATCCCCATTGCTGAGTGGATGAATTTTGCATGTTGATGATTGGATTATTTGCCCTGGAATCTGTATCTTTACTTATTGTTTTTCAAAACCATTACTTTTATGCATTTCTATCTTTCAATTCCGAAAATCCAAAACCCTTATTTGATTTACTTAAACGACTATGGTTTAAAAACTATAGCTAGTACATATGATAGTTTCGTTACACAGTCCCTGTGGGTTCGACCACCTTAGGGTGAATTATAAATTTATTTGTCGCTATACTATAATTTGTCTGTGCAATTTTCCCATCGATCAAATTGGCACCGTTGCAATTAGATTAGGTTTTTAGTTATTTTTGTGCATGAGCCGTGAGCTCAGAGTTGCCACTTCGATTGACACAGAGGAAGTCAACCGAGTTGCAAGACATGCCAAAAACCTGAAGCATTACCTCTATGTCGACCGACAGAGCCTTGGTCGATCGACACAGAGGTTGGATGTTGATCCAAGGCAAAGCAGAAAAGGAAGGGCTCAACACACGCATTTTTGTCGATCGACACCACCAGTGTTCATTGACATGGAGGCTGGACAAAGATGAGTCAAAACAGGGACGAGAAGACTCGACAAACTTGCATGTGTGTCGATGGACACAGATGCTCGAGAAGGGAAATTTTCCAACTTTGGTTACTTTTGATATTTTAACCCATTACCCAGTGTAGATGTTCTGGCTCCTCTATAAATAACAAATTCATTTAGGCACGAAATTATCACTTTTATCTTTTAAGAATATTGTAACATTGGAGTTTTTAGAGACCTTCAAGGTTCCTCTTTTCCTTGTAAGGTAATTTATTATTTTTAATAGAATGTTTTCTTTAATTCAAGTCATGATTTGTGGCTAGAAACCCTAGCAGATTCTAGGGCTCTGATAATCTATCTGATGCATGTATAATGGATTCAACTCAATAGCATGGTTCAATTCTTGGTTTTTATTCAAATTAATTCTAGAATTAATGAAGGATGATAGATGAAATTGATCTATATTTGAAAGTTATTAATTGAAGGACCGAGAGGTGAAAATTTGTAATAAGAATAGAGAATTGAATACAATTATTTTCTATCTCAAAAGGAAGAATCAATTTGTAGGATTTAATTAGATAATTATTGAGATTGACTAATATTGTGTTCTTGAGACCGAGAGGAGATAGTAACATATTAGTAATCTAGGGTTTAATTGTCTGACCAAGGAGTTTTATCCATTTGAATCTGAATTAATCCCCATTGCTGAGTTGATGAATTTTGCATGTTGATGATTGGATTATCTGCCCTGGAATCTGTATCTTTACTTATTGTTTTTCAAAACCATTACTTTTATGCGTTTTTATCTTTCAATTCCAAAAATCCAAAACCCTTATTTGATTTACTTAAACGACTATGGCTTAAAAACTATAGCTAGTACATATGATAGTTTCGTTACACAGTCCCTGTGGGTTCGACCACCTTAGGGTGAATTATAAATTTATTTGTCGCTATACTATAATTTGTCTGTGACATTTTCCCAGCGATCAAATTGGCACCGTTGCAATTAGATTAGATTTTTAGTTATTTTTGTGCATGAGTATGTTTTAGAGGATGTTATGCTCCCTATGGTGAGATTTTACAGGTTTTGAGGCCAAAAAGAGGTCAGATAATGGAAAGAGCTGTGAGCTCAGAGTTTCCACTTCGATTGACACACAGGAAGTCAACCGAGTTGGAAGACATGCCAAAAACCTAAAGCATTACCTCTATGTCGACCGACAGAGAGGTTGGATGTTGATCGAAGGAAAAGCAGAAAAGGAAGGGCTCGACACACGCATGTGTGTTGATCGACACCACCAGTGTTCATTGACACGGAGGCTGGACAAAGATGAGTCGAAACAGGGAAGAGAAGACTCAACACACTTGCATGTGTGTCGATCGACACAGATGCTAGAGAAGTGAATTTTTCCGGCTTTGGTTACTTTTGATATTTTAACCCATTACCTAGTGTAGATGTTTTAGCTCCTCTATAAATAACAAATTCATTTTGGCACGAAATTATCACTTTTATTATTGAGGAATATTGTAACATTGGAGTTTTTAGAGACCTTTAAGGTTCCTCTTTTCCTTGTAAAGTAATTTATTATTTTTAATAGAATGTTTTCTTTATTTCAAGTCGTGATTTGTGGCTAGAAACCCTAGCAGATTCTAGGGCTCTGATAATCTATTTGATGCATGTATAATGAATTCAACTCAATAGCATGGTTCAATTCTTGGTTTTTATTCAAATTAATTCTAGAATTAATGAAGGATGAGAGATGAAATTGATCTAGATTTGATAGTTATTAATTGAAGGACCGAGAGTTGAAAATTAGTAATAAGAATAGAGAATTGTATGCAATTGTTTTCTGTCTCAAAAGGAAGAATCAATTTGCAGGATTTAATTAGATAATTATTGAGATTGGTTAATATTGTGTTCTTGAGACCGAGAGGAGATAGTCACATATTAGTAATCTAGGTTTTAATTGTCTGACCAAGGAATTTTATCCATTTGAATTTAAATTAATCCCCATTGCTGAGTTGATGAATTTTCATGTTGATGTTTGGAATATCTGCCCTGGAATCTGCATCTTTACTTATTGTTTTTCAAAACCTTTATTTTTATGCATTGATCTTTCAATTCCAAAAACTAATAACCCTTATTTGATTTACTCAAACAACTATGGTTTAAAAACTATAGCTAGTACATAAGATAGTTTCGTTACACAGTCCTTGTGGGTTCGACCACCTTAGGGTGAATTATAAATTTATTTTTCAATGACTATAGTTTTTCTGTGCAATTTTCACAGCGATCAATTTGGCGCCATTGTTGGGGAATGATAGATTTAAACCTTGTTCTAATTCTGTTGGAGGATTATTGATTTGAATTGTAGTTTAATTTTTGTTATTTATCTTATTTCAGGTATTAAGAAAAAATTAAAAATTAAAAAGAAAAATTCGAGGGAGGCCTCTGTATCAATCGACATGCCTGGTGTCGATCGACACAGAGGGGTCGATAGAGACGCGCTTTGACCTGATGATGTGGTCGACAAGAAGGCTCTTTGTCGACCGACATTTCACACGGAGTGCGAGCTGCTGAAATATTCATTGTCACGAGTTCTAACCCTTCGGACGATAAAAAGTTGATGTTTGAGATCAACTGCCAGATACTGTTCCTTTTCTTGTCTGATTTTCAAACTTTTTCTACTCTCTGAGTTCGAAATAAGTTTTGGGGGATGTGGACAAGAATCAAAACTCTCTATCCTTTTATTTATTATGCTTTCCGTATTTAATTTTATGCATGATAGTTTTTTAGTTTAAATTTCAGTTTAGTCTTAAATTTTCAAACCTTTTTTAGTTGAATTTTTGGACATTGTCTCTTATGAACAAGATAATGCGATATATACTTGATCTTTCGAGAGTTTGAATCAATTTTGACTGCGATTAAAGTGGCCTATGAGTGTAGAACATCGCATGAAGAGAATATTTTTGAAACTTGCACTTGCATGATAGGTTGAGTTTGATTTGATGTTTACAATGGAAGAATAAAATTGAACCAAAGTGAGATTCGAGCCTAAATTTGTTCATGTGAGATTTGCATGTATGTTTTTATTTCTCTAGAAGTTGCTTATTTTTTGTTTCAAGACTGCATAGTGTGCACAAGGATAGAAAATGATTTTAGGCCATCTTTGTTAGCCAATTTATCCTAAACAATGTCCCTTCACTAAAATTTATCCCTAGTTAGCCACTTTGAGCCTGTACAATTTTCTTTCCTTGTCCATGAGCTTAAGAAAAGTATGGGTTACACTCTTGTCTTGAGTTGTGGAGAATAAGGGTAGATTGATTTATCTTGTTCATGATTAGCTTTTGAGTCCTTGGTATTCTGTTCTTATCCATGAGTTAAGGAAAGTTTGAATTCCTTCTTGTCTATGAGTTGAGGTGAAAAATGATGGGCAATAGTTGTGAGTGGATTAGAAATTTTTTATATTTGGTGCCCGAAAGAAAAAAAAGAGCTCTTAGAAAAAAAGAGGAAAAATGATAGATGTCCTTATAAGCTCATTTTTTTTTTGTTATCCATATGACCATAAAAGGTGCAAAGAAGAGAAAGAGTCTTGGTTTGTATTCAAAATCTAAGGAAAGTGGTAGAAATTGATAGATGGTGGTTTAGATTGGTTGAGGGTGTACAACTCAATTGATTTTAGTCACTTGGCCATATATTTCCCCACCTCTCACAAAAAAGCTACATTACAGCCAAATGAAAAAGTCATTTCTGATTCTTGACTTGTGTGCACATTCAAGCAGTGGAGATTTTACTAATTTTGCAAGCCTATGGTATAAATTTCTTCATACATGTTGTGAGTGCTTTCATTAAAACTCAAACACTTGTGTGATGAGCAATGCACTATCTTGTGAGGTTTTTCCGGAGTTTACAAATTTTCGGACTTGATTCTAATTGCTTGTGTAAAGTGGATATTTCATTCTTGGATTGTGATGAGTCTTTTGAGGCATTGCACACTTTGATTACAAGAACATGAGATTTATTATATTCTTTAGATTAAGGACAATCAAATATTCAAGTTTGATGGATTGATGAGTTCATATTGTTACTCATATTTGGTTAGATTAAGTAGTTGTTTTTGTTTATTTCCTTTATTTTTGTTGCATGAGTCTATCTAGAGTGGTTTTATACTTGGCACGGTAAGATTTTGCAGGTTTGAAGTCAAATTCATTGAAAACCTGTACCGATAGTAGTTGATATTTAAAGAAATAGTCATGACTTCTTCCACACATGGAATTTGAGCTAATAGAGCATAGAAATAGAAAGATATTTGAATTAGCTTTCCAATGAAACTGGAATCGTGTCAATCGGAGTTCGGGAGCAAAAGTTATGGCAAAAACCATGAGACTGCGCAAAAGAGGTCAACGGAGAGATAATTCTGGCAACATGAAGCCTCCGTGTCGACCGGCACACTGCATATTGGTCGACATACGGAACAATTATTGAAGGAAGCATGATTTTACTCGCTTTTTAGGCAAGATTTGGTGGGAATAAAAGATATACATCAACTTGGAAGTCTTAAAGACCAAAAAAGGAAGATTCATGTAAAATAGGATATTAAGATTAAGATTTACATCAAATCTAATCTTACTCCTTATAGAATTCTGCCATGTAATGCCTACAAAAATACCCCTCTAGATTAGATTATTCGTTGGACCTCCCTTTGGGGGCTTAGTGCCACAATCTTTTCTTCTCCTTAATTTATTTAGTATTTTAGTCTTTAGTGTTTAGTTTAGTACTTTATGTGCTTTAGAATTCCTATTTTATTTTATTTATGCAATTTACTTTTATTTAATTATTTCTTTTTATTTGATTATGCCTAGTTAATTTTCCTAGCAAATTCTAGGGTTTGTGTTGGGAAAATTGGCTAAGTTTCCTTTCCCCAGTAGCTACTTGCTTAGATTCTAGTTTTGGTGTTTTGGTGGATCAAATCCTAAGTCTTACCAGCGTCAGTTTGTCTCTAGAATAGCTCTAGTCTCAAATGTAAAGTCCTGTTTAGGTCTTTTGAGTTGTAAGTCGCAGCTGATCAAGACTCATGCTGACACTGTTCACCAGCATGAGATGTACTTACCACTGGTACTGTTCACCAGTTGGAAAAGTCTCATCCGAAGGCGGCTGACAAAGACTCGTGCTGACACTGTTCATCAGCATGAGAAAGAGCTAATGACTGGTTACTGTTCACCAGTTGGGAAGGATTTCACCAGCAGGCGGCTGACAAATCCTACCAGCAGAATACGTGATCTCACTGACACTGTTCACCAGCGGTGAAGCCACCAGTCATGGGAGATTCCAAGAGTTAACATCAGACATATTGGTAGACTTAGATTGTGCCAGCGCAAGTCACCAGCAGAGACTGCCAGCACAAGATCACCAGAATGATCTACCAGTCGGATGTTACCAGCAGAATTCCAGATTCTCTCTCCCAGTGTCTTAGAGAATAAAAGAAGATTCGTCTGAGGAATAAACTAACAAAGTATGACTTTAAGGGAGGATACCTTAAAGTCTATCAGTTCTAGACACCAGTTCCGATTCCTCGTACTGATGAATAGTGCCGTTCTGACATAAAGAGATCAATGTCAGATAAAGTGGACAAAAGCATGGCGCTTTCCGGAAATTCCTACCTGCCGCCGTCAGAAGGACATGCGAGGACAGAGACCTTTTCCGGATGTGTCCAAACGGCTAGAAGATTTGAATCGGATCCCTCGGCTATAAATACCTGGGATCCACCAACATTCAATACTCTTCTCTCTCGCTCAACTACCGAAAGTCAGAAACTTTATTGCAAGCAAGCAAAACACTTTCGAGGCCTTTCTAAAGGCTATCCGTGTGTTGATTTATCAAACACGAGACTTCAAGCTTCCAGCTTGTAAGTTCAGATCTCTTTGGTGTTCTTTCTCTTCCGAGAAAGTTCACAGCAGCTCTTGTGCCAGCCAGCACTTGAGTTATTACGGGCTTTTGCCGTATTAAGAAGATACGTTCTTGGGAGAACTAAACACCCAGTGAAGCTGTGGAGGTTGAAGTGACGTGCTCTCACTCCACCAGCGGATCAGAGTTGAAGAAGGACAAGGCCGGGAGCGGTTGATCTAGTGAACTGGTGGACGAGGCATTCACCAGCTAGAGATAGATCGTAGGACGCTTGTACACGATTACTCTTAGTGAAATTTCCAGTGCTACGACTGGAGAGTGGACGTAGATCAGTTGATCGAACCACTATAAATCCTTTGTCTTTTATCAGCTTTCTGCATTTCATACTGATTTAAAACCCAGCACCCAAGTGCTGGTGTATATCCTGAAAACTGATATAACTGTGCAAACAAGGCTAAAAATATTCTAAGTCTTGAGCTACCAGCTGACGAGCCAGTCGCCAGTCAGCTGAGTACGCAAAGTGCAAGTTGACTTACCAGCTGACAAGGTCCCAGTCAGCTGAGTAACCAGCAGAGTGCAAGAAACGATTAATCACATTTTCCGCTGCCAAGTTATACCCTGATAAATCGGGACCAACAGTTTGTACTACTGTTTTGGATGCATTCTTAATTCATTGCTGATGGTTTGTGATTCCGATTTTCTTTTATAATTCTAAATTAATTGAAGGACCGAGAGGTGAAGATTGATTTAGATGTCTAGCTATTGATAGAAGGACCGAGAGGTGAATATTTATAGTGAGATTAGGAATGCATGATGCGATCTGTACTGTCGGACCAAGAAGTACTAGATTGTAGGGATTTAAATCTGTTGATCTTATGAGATTGATTAATAGGTGTTCTTGAGACCGAGAGGAGATAGTCACTTATTATTAATCTAGTTATTATTTGCCGGACAAAGAAATTATAACACTTTTTTAATATCTCACGCATGAATATTTATTTATTTGCATGTCATCTAGAGTCGAAGTTCAACCCTAGGATATGTATTATCCTTAATTTGCTTTAAATCTTTATTTTTATTTTCAAAAACCCAAAAAACTATTTTTCCAATTGCTCAAACAATTTATCCCAAAATTATGTTTAAGTACTTTAGTTTATTTCCTACATCATTCTCTGTGGATTCGACATTCGAGTTATAAATTTATTCGGCCACTGTAGTGAAATTAGTCTGGTAGAAATATCAGTGATCAAGAAGCATATACATCTCAAGAAGGTATTGGGCTAAAATATCAAAATCTTCAAATCGGGTGAAATTGAATTCTCGAGCCTCGGTGTCGATCGATAGGTAACGTGTCGATCAACACGACCGTCTATGTCGATTTCTCCCTTGACCTTAATCTCGAGCCCTCCTTCTTGGTTCTGTCTTCGATCGACATGGACCCTCCGTGTTGATCGACATGGAGGGTTTTGCTTGTGTTTTTGGCTTGTCTTCCACGTAGGTTAATATCTCGTCTGTCGACCAAAATAGCAGCTTTGTCATTTTGGCTCTCTTCACCATTTGATCACTTTTTAACCTCAAAACCAGCAAAAACTCTCCATTGCAAGCATAACATCCTCTATAATACACTCATGCAAGAAAATTGATAATAACTAATCCTATTTGCACTAAAATAATGGATAAAAACATGAATAAGTGAGTGTAAATACGAGCTTATCAAACCCCAAAAACTTGAATGTTTGATTATCCTCAAATATCATGAAAATAAAAGTGCAATGCCTTACAAGATTCATCACATTCAAGATTAAAAAATCCACATCACATAAGTAATTTGAAAGAGATAAGATATCCATCAACTGCGGAAGACTCACAAGAAAGTGTTTCGCTCTTTACACAAGTGTTTGACTTTTCAATGAAAGCGCTCATAACATGTATGAAGAAATTTCTACCATAGTCTTGCAAAATTTCTAAAATCTCCACTGTTTGAATGTGCACACAAGTCAAGAATCAGAAATGACTTTTATTGGGTTGTAGTGTAGGCTTTTTGTGAATGGTAGGAAAATATGGTTATGTGACTTAAAATTAATTCAAGTGTGTCCACATCATCAATCTTAATTCACTCTATTTTCTTCATCCACCTTTTCTCCTCAAATATACCATATACTTTCAATAACATAGCTCATGAATCTCTTATGTTGAAAATTTTTCTCTTTCTTTTTTTTTTTCTTTTTTTTTTCGGTAAAGGGAGCTTATGAGAATTCTATTTTCCTTTCGAGCTAAACAACCACAAATCTTTATTCATCACTATTTTACATATATCTTTTCCAAAATCACAAATCTAACCATCTTTATCCTCCTTAAATCTCATAGACAAGACAAATACCATTATAACTCCATGAAAATATCATATACAAGATAAAATAAATGGAGTTAGGCACAATGGGGCTAACTAGGGGTAGTTTAATATATGAAAGGACAGTGTTTAGGAATTGGGCTGATAAAGATGGCATAAAATCATTTTCTACTCTTGTGCACACTATGTAGTCTAAAAACTAAAAATAAGCAAATTATAGAGAAATAAAAACATACATGCGAATCTCACATAAACAAAATTCAGGCTCAAATTTTCACTTCGGTTCAATTTTTCTTCCACAATCAATTTCAATCAACTCAAACATCAAGTAAGTGTAAGTTTTAGTTCAATCCTATCATGCGGTATTCTACATTCATAAGCAATCAACCACAATAAGAATCAATTCAAACTCATCATTATTCGATTTCAAACTCACACTCAGTTCAAATAGGTTCAAAACTCAACAATTTTCCTCGCACTATATCCATATTTTTTTCTAGGCATAAAATTAAAAATTCTAAAGTAGAATAAATAAAAGGATAGAAAGTTCGAATTCTTGTCCACTTCCCCCAAAACTTATTTCGAACTCAGAGAGTAGAAAAAGATTATGTTGGTGCCCGATCGGAGTGTTTATAGTTTCAACAGAATATTAAATAAGTCTTGCACTTAACTTGCTGAGGTCACGACTCAGCAAGCGTTTATGAAAAGTGTTAAAGCTTGAATATTACTTAGGTTCACTTCAAGTTATACGACAACACTTGATGTGTTGTGTTTCAAAGTAAGCGATAAGTAATGAAAACAATAAGCAGTAAATGACACCAATTTTATAGTGGTTCGAACAACTGTTCTCCGTCCACTCTTCAGTCCACTTGACTGGAAATTCTTTGAGATTGATTACGAAGGTCAGGATTGATCTCTAACTTTGAATAGTTCCTCCGTCTGAACACCACACACCTTCAAGCACCTAGGTCGTCAATCTTCTACTCGACACTCCTTAGAGTGAGGATGCACCTCCCTTCTCATTGGACGTCAAACTGAGAGTTTTATAGTTCTTTCCGGAACCTTTCTTCACTTGGGGTAGTAGCCCATAATAATGAACGTTGCAGGATCAAGGTGACTGCTAGATTCTTTATAGGATAGAAAGAATCCCAAAGATAACCTTAGAAGTGAACTTCAAAAGGTCTCGAGATGAACTCAAAAGCTTTTGCAGAGCCTCGATCGAAGTATGATGGGATTTTGGATTCTCGCGTGTAATTTAAAATATACCTTTTGAGCTTTGTAACCTTTTTAGGTTTGTGTAATCCTTCTATTTATAGATGAAGATTCAAACATCTTATTTGAATCTTTTCTGTTAGACACTGATTGTTCGTTCGCCAATCTCTGTTCTTATTTTTCTGAGGAGTGCAGAGACTCTTTAGATCTTCTTTATGTCTGATTAGCTCTCTTCTTAATTAGACAATTTTGTCAGAACAGATCTTTTAGTTTAATTCTGGAAATCTTTATTTTGTCTGTTGATAATTCTTCATTCTGATTCCATGAGATTCTTTAATCTTTGAAATAGAGATCCTTCTCTTTCATGACTTTGATTGTTAATTGCTATCGGGCGTTTGGTAGGTAGTTGTTCGTCTGCTGAGTTCTCAGCAATTCTGCTGAGATTCAGCGATCCGCTTGTTTCAATCCTTCGACAATCTTGACATATTCGCTGAGTGCCTCCAACAATTTTCGTTTGTTTGCTAGCCTTTTGATACTCCGTTGTTTGCTAGCCGCTTTAGCAATCTTTATGTTTGCTCAGTCATCTCTTCACATTGCTTGAGTCTACTAGCGTTCTTCTTGAACTTTGCTAATTCCTTCAGCAAACTTCAGCGATTACTTATAGCTCTATTACTACCCGAATATGATTATCCTATAGAAGAGTTTTACAATTTGACATGATTCTAAGTTGCTAGAAACTAGATAAGCTAGCTTTGATGCACCAAAACTATAACAAATACAATTAAAAGCAAAGGGGTACAATATTTCTTACTATAATCCTAACAATTTCCCCCATTTTTTGTGCAATCAAAGCCCTAACTATAACATACTTATCACGGGAAAGTTGATTACTGAGCTTACAAGATATTCCTTGCAATTCTAACTCAGCATATCAACTCCCTTAGACTCGGCATGGTTCAAATTTGTTCCCCCTCAAAATAAGAAGGGTATTGCTTGATTAAAAATTTTCCCAAGTGAATGGTTTAATAAAAATGCTGGAAATTCAGCAAACAAAATAAGCACAAAGTAACATTCCTGCATATCATAGAGCAATACAAAATGGAACATGTCACACACACTCAAACAATCCATGCATTTTGCTGATTACATAGAGTGTGTAAGTTTAGCTGTAGCAAATAAGTTCAGAGCTAGACAATGAGGTGTTGCAATCAACCTGGGTAAGTTTCCATTAAAGTTTTAGCAGCGAAGTACAGGAAATACAGAACCCAAATCAGATTTAAAACTTACAAGAGGACATAAGAAAAGAGAAGTTACTTTTTTGTTGTGGAGGGATCAGAATCAACATCTTTCGCACTTGGAGAGCCAGTGGCCTTCTTCAATTTTTTGATTGAATTTGCGGTTAGCTTCATGAATGTGTCTACCATAGTGTCCCGTTCTTCCTGCTTGATCCTTTCCCTATCTTCTTTCTTCCTTTGTTGTTCCTTCTCCTCCTACTCTTGTTGTCTTCTTAAATCTTCTTCAAGCTTTCTGCAAGCTTCGAGGCGCCTTATTCTTGCTTCCTCTTTCTTCTGTCGCTCCGCTTCTTCTGCTAACCTCTTCTCTTCCCCCTCTTCGATCACAACAAAAAGGTGAATTGAGAAGGTTTCGAAGTCGTCATGCAGAGACTGGCGGAGCTCTTCATTTGCCTCGCCCATCTGGGTGCCCACTTCAGCTTTCACGGTAGTCTCAGTCTTTTCTTCAACTTTCTTTTCAACCACAACATGTATGTACATCTGGAGATCCCAGTTAAAGGTGCTATAGCTCAGAGGCTCAACAACCATAGTTGGGGATCCCAGAGATATCACCATTTGACCAGAGGTGGTAGGCATGGTAGTAGACATTTTCATTGCCTGAGATGATTCAGTGTTGCGTCCTAAATACTCAACTAACAAATGCTAATTAAATCTCCAACACGTTTCAAGAATAAAAATATATCAATCCAGTTTCTTCTCAGTTCACCTGCTCGAATACTAGTTAATGATGCGTTGCTTTTGTATCTAAGTTTTGAGTTTTGTAATTATCCTAGGCAATGAAATAAAACTATGTTATCTAACTAAACAAAACCAAAACATGAAACTTAACATCCATCATCACCATCATACGTCTAACTCCTCACTCTATCCAACAAATGTAAGAATCAATCACAAAGCAATTTAGTTCAACAAATGGTGTAAGATAGGATATTGGTTTGAAATCCACAATGAATCTACAAAGAAAGAATAGAATGCTACAAACAAACATTTAACTTAACTAACGATGGTCAATCTACCCTAGACTTCCTAATCCCCTTAGCACCACCGAATTAGGAGTTGATGAAATCAAACTCTCAAACAGTTACGTTATTGAATCTAACCTCACTCCAAATGTATCGTAGATTTTCGACCTAAAGGCAATCATCGCACAAGGATTGGGCTAACACACTATTCACAAATCCTAGATCCGCGTATTGGCTGCAATTTGGAGCCTAACAATCCAATAGCTGGTTAATGCCTACACTATTGAATTAGGATAAAATCTCTAGTGTGTGCAATCAATTAGGTGAAGGTAAACATATATCCAATTCAATCAAATGATCCAAAGTTTCATTCAACCAATATCCAATAGAATCTAGCTACACATACCTCCAATTTGGTTCAATTGATAACAAAAACAAACCAACTCCATTACAAAACAAGAATAAGACAGGGATTTCCCCAATTGGATTTGTTTAGTCTTGATAAATGCTTTGATTGGATTGGACTTGGATCCACCTCAATTGAGGTTTGGAGAGAGTGGGAAGTGATTTTCAAGTGAATAACCGTCTAAATTTTGCCAAAAGTCCTTTCCAAATGCGTTTCTCCCGCTTTTATATTAAGTGGACACGCCCAGATCTCGCTCTTAACCGATTCGTCTCACCCGTGATGGACCAGAACTGAGAAACCGCCAAAAACAACCACATGATCTCGACCAGGACCGTATTGGCTTGACCAAAATTTGGCTCTCTAGAGTAGATCTCGGCCGAGCTTTGTAGGGTTCGGTCGAAATCTACCTTACAAAGGTAAATCTCGACCGAACCTAAATGGGTCTTGATTGGGATTTGTCTCTGTTTCACTCCTACTACTCCTCTCACTCCATCCGGGTCGAGATTTCCTTAGCTTGTGAAAGATTTGGGTCGAAATTCCACCAAAATTGGGCAAAACTAGGAGAATTGTGCTCATTGCTTCCCTACACAATATCAACACGACAAAAGATGAAAACACAACAAAAAAAACAAAAACCCATGATACGTGGGCAAAATAAACACAAACAAGCACTCAAATACATCGATAAATTGGTCATTTCACACACACAAATCATAATCCCCCAAACTTCAACCTTTGATTGTCCTCAATCAAAACAATGTAAAGGAACCATCCTACCTAGTGCCATATCTCATAGCTCATCATATTAATCATAGCATTCCTCAATCAAATGAGATCATCGCCTAAAGTTGTGCAACGGTTAATGCAAGAGACTGAAACCGCTCAACAACATAGGTAATAAGCATTGAAATTAACTCCCTCTTGTGTTTAGGGACCTTTCACTCAAGCACGAGATATCAAGTTCAATTTCCAAAGGCTTGCATCCTATTTCACCACTATACTACAACGAACTAGATTCTAGAATCAAGAAGGTCTTTGATTTGGTTATAACGTGGTTGACTAAAGGTAGGAGGTTTTAGGCCATAGTTACTGAACTCCTCAAAACCCAGAAACCCTCAATGAATTTGCTCAACTCAACCAATCCCGAGGCCTATTCAACTCTTTTTCGTTCTTTTGATTTTTTATTTTTTTTCCTCATGCCCTTACATGTTTTTCTCTTTTTTTTTCTTTTTCACAACAAATTTTTTGTTGGTGCTCATTTCTCTTGGATTGCACCATAATTCTTTTCAACCCTTCCATTTCCTTTTCAACTACTCATTTTCTTTCTTTGCCTCAACAAACGGGATCCAATCTCACCAAACAAACCAATTCCCATACCCACACTCATAACACCGTATTCACCCTCATACACACATCCCCCAAACTTGATCATAAATATATCTCAAAGAAATTCTTCAATTAAGCTCAATCACGGGGAACAACGATATGAAAGGCAAATAACAATCTCAAATAACACATTATACCCCCAATGTGCAAGGTGGGACTAGGAATCGATGGCCTAATATCATTTTCAAGTCATAAGCTCATGCTAATAGATAGAGATTGGATGCAAGTTCTAGATTTCTCACTCTCAATCTCACCACTCACAATCGAAAAGATATAACAATATCATAGCTCTAATCTCACGGCTTTTGTCAAGTCTCAAACATTAACACACACAAATCTCGGCAATTCAAAAGTTCAACCTAAACATGCTTCGATATTAATGATTCTGCCCTATCATAGGTTTAAATAGGAATCAAACTCCACTAGTTCATAACGAGTAAACCTCAAGTCATGTTTGGGTTCATACATAACACACCACACACAATCATGCAAACATGCAAACATCCTAAAACAACAACTACACAATCAATAACTATAACATTTGGCAAGAGAAATGATAGAATGTGTTACCCATCGACATCCACGATCAAACCGCTCTCCATCGGTCTTATTGTACCTACTAAACACAAACACAAACACACCACCACTTGAGAATTAATCTTCTTCGACCATAGCTCATATCCACCAAATCAAGATTCCATTTCAAAACTCTTCCATAATCAATCCTCAACAAACATATGAACATTCTAGCAAAATATTATCTCATCAAAACATTTTTCTACCAACATTCCATCCCAAAATCAAATTAAAAAATGTACCACTAACTCCACCATACATTCTACATGTCATTCATCAATTATTCATCAACCAAAATGTTGAAAGAATAAAGCAATGAATCCTCAAAACAACATTCATCGATAAATGATAACAACTATTAAACATCCATCAAATCCCAATCCAAAAAGTATAGTACAACCAAATCGAATTATCCAAATGTAATCAATATCCAAATCCAAGCATCGGGGAAACCATCTAAACAAGGTAGATAAAATAGGAAAGGTAGAGGAGAGAAGAGTAAACACCGGTAGTCGGTACATCCCCCCAAATTTAGTCAAGTGAGACTAAGTTTGTAAAATAGGCGGACGGTGCTTAATAACTCCTTTCAGTCCTGTGGGGATTGATCACGGCGACGATAGTATGGCATAGGCAAACGGCGCTGCTCCCGGACATCACCATGGATCTCCCTAAGGCGCATATCAATGCCCTCGAATGGGGAAGCGGTCACATCTTGTTCGGCAAAGTAGCTGGTCTGAAAAGCAGCAAAATCTCCCTACATAAAAGTCATCCGAATATTGAGGCCCTGCATAGAAATAGAAGAAGATTCAATAGTGTCAGAGGTCCTCTACATCATCATGAACATCTGCTGTTGCAACTCCTCCAAAGGTTGTGATGCCTGAGAACTAGATCCTGCTCCACCTCTTTGTTGTTGTTGTTGTGCCAAATAACTGTTGGAGCGAAATAACCATCGCTAGACAAAATGCCATCAAAGTTTTGGTGATCCTCCAAATCATCCACATTAGTTAATCCCGAATGAGGCATCGTGATCGCTCGGTCACCAAATTTGTAATAAAATCCCCCACGGCGAGCAAGAACAAAAAATTTAACTGCAACAAGTGAAGCAGTATCCAAAGGCATACCCGGAGCATAGGCACCAGTCAACGGGATATTCAAGTGCCTAAAAATTAGAGTAAGCATTCCCCCACCACATATTGATGAGGTTTTCAAACCAAAAACTCTACTCCAAGCATCCATTACAACTCCCCTCATTGAAAACTTCAAACCATGCACCATAGCATATAACATGTACATCTAAGATAAAAGCACATTCCCGGACTCATACCGCCCCCAAACATGACCACCTACTACCTTATGAATATATCTAATTATAGGATTCTTGATCAAAGATGCTTTTGCATATTTAATATGAAACACTCCATCAGATTTCCCCTAAAAATAGACTCCCAAAATTCAGCCACATTCACATTATCAGGAACAAATATAGACTCATCATCACAGCCATAAATTTCATCCAATTCTTGCCAACGCAAAATATACTCACTACCTCTAACCTTAAATGCTGCAGAGAGAGGAGTGCTTCCGGCGCCCTTCATCACGGTCACGGTAGCCATAAATTCTTTGGTGAGGTCCATGTAGGCCGGTCACAGCCCCGTCAAATAACTCTTCCCACAACAATTTTGTACCTTGAGAACTCCTCATCATTGAAGTTGGTGGGGCAACAAATTCCTGACGTTGATTGACTCCCACGTGCTTTCTTGTTGGCCAAAATGAAAAAGCAGAGGTGAGGTACGCACAAAATGAATTGGTAAAGCAAGAATTTAAAATTTGGAAGTGAAAATTTCGAAGGAAATCGAGTTAGGGTGAAATGAGCCCTAGACCCCTTTTAAAATTGCACCAGATCCCGGTCGGGATCCTGTGGGTTCGGTCAGTATACTTCTCTACCTCAAAAAAATTGAAAATTCCGAACCATCTCGACCAAACCCAAGGCAGAACTGAGCCGGGTTCGGTCGGAATTCTCCTCTGTCCCATGAAAATTTGCTTTCTCGATTGAGCTCGAACACACCCAAGGCAGCACTTGGCCAGGCTTGGTCGGTATTTAGCAATGTGGGGTGAGATTTTTCAGTCTTGGGCGAGATTTCTCTCTGTTTTCCAACTCCCCTACTGCTTTTCATCATGAATCTCAGCTATAGGGCGAATTTGCACCCCCCCCCCCAAAACTCCATTTCTCAACACCAAAACACAATATCTCTGCAAAAATATTATAAAAGATCATTCATCCCCCATTAAACATCACATCTACCTCAATCAGCCAAACCAAACAAACTAAACATTTATTCAAAGTCAAAACAACTAAAAGCAAATAAAATTGGGTTGCCTCCCAACAAGCGCTTGTTTAAAATCATTAGCTTGACTTTCATACCTCGTTGGCTTCAATCATTATCAAATGGAGAAGAACCGGAACTCATACCTCGTCGAAAATCCACTCTTGCTTTCTTGGCTCTCAACTCACCTTGATCATAGAAGTCCCTTAGTCTTCATCCTCATCCTACCGTCTAAATTTTGCCTAAAGTCCTTTCCAAATGCATTTCTCCCCTTTTTATATTAAATGGACAGATCTAGATCTCACCAGGGACCAATCTATCTCACCCGAAATTGGCCAAAACTGGAAAATCGCAAAAAATAATCACAGGATCTTGACCAGGACCTCATTGGCTCGATCAAAATTTTGCTATGTAGAGCAGATCTGCCAAGCTCTGCAGGGTTTGGTCGAAATCTGCCTTACAGAGGCAAATCTCGACCGAACCCAAATAGATCTGGACCGGGATTTGGCTCTATTTCACCCCTGTTGCTCCTCTCAGTCCATCAGGGTCGAGATTTCCTTAGCTTGTGCAAGATATAGGTCGAAATTCCACCAAAATTATGCAAAACTTGGAGAATTATGCTCATTTGCTTCCCTACACAATATCAACATGACAAAACACGAAAACACGACTAAAATAAACAAAAACCTATGATATGTGGGTGTAATAAACAAAAACAAGCACTCAAACACATTGATAAATTGATCATTTCACACGCATGTCATTCAACAGCTTGATCAGCAGCCTCGGCTTCGATGTGTTCGAATTCAGGAACTTCTTCTTCTTCAGCAGTTGGAGAGGGGGCCTTAAAGTCAGTCATCCAAGAAGGAATGTTAGCCAAAGTAATTAGAACCCTCTCTTTGAATTCCTCCATCTTCCTCTGATCCTCTGTTCTCTTTCTTTCAGCTTTCTCCTTAGCTAATTTAGCTTGCAACTCGGCAGCTGCAGCCATCTACTTCCTTGTCGCAGGAGACTTAAACAGCAAAGTAGATGAGGATGATTCAGCAACGACATACTCAAATACTGGCAACGAAAGATCTCCAGTTAAAGCTCGGTGTTCTTTTATCTGTCTTAGCCTAGCAACCACTTGCTTCTCAGTTCATTGTCGTTTGGACGTTTGATCCATCCAATCATCAACCTACTCCTCACTTTTCTAATAAATTTGACCCATCCTAGACATCATTATCGTGCGGTCTTCATAATGCAGTTCATGGGTGGCATAGTCGTAGAATCTCCACCTTTGGAACTCTATCTTCAATCATTCAAGATCAGAAGTCTCACCAGCGAATTCAACAGCATAGGTGGTCTCAAATTCTTCAGCAATTTGGGCTTCAATAAAAACACAGATTTCTTTAGCCCACGGAATGTGATCTTCATTATTTTCATCCTTGACCGTGACGGGGACACCATTTGGCAATTCGCTTTGCCTTATTTCTGCTATCGGGTTAGCCCTCCATCGGTATTCTTAGAGTCTCTGCTCTGAAAATAGATTCTCCTCCAGCAAGCATCAAAACCCCTTCGGAAGCTTCCGCACTCGTAGTCATTTCCACTTCCTCCCTGCTCATCTCTTGGAATGGAACTAAATGAAATACCTAATACTTCAAGCAAGATAGAGTCGATGGTGTCATTGAGCAGGGATGAGTGATCTGTGATCTCATTCCAGCCTGGAACTATCGATCGATGAATCCCTATAGTGGGGAGATACTGTTCATTCTTTTCCTTCACAATCTTTGTCAGCTTGGCTTGCATTCTTGTTTTGGTCTCGACATCTAGCTTGGTAGCTGCTTTCTTTGCAGTAGCTTCTTTCTTAGTAGCTACGTTCTTCGTAGTCTTTTTCTCTGCTGACTCTTTTCATGTTGTTGCGCACCTATCTGTGTGACTACCTCAACATTAGCTTGAACCTCCACAATTATTTTCTCAAGGTCAGCATCCCCTTACAATGCTTTCTTGGCTCCTTCTTTTTCAGTAATGATTTAGTCTTTAACCTGCACCAAATCATTTCCAACAACAACATTAACAACATGGTTTCCTCCTTGCGCAACCACTTATTCATCAGCAATCACATTTTCAGCGACAACACTGCTTCCTCCTTGCACAGCAGTCTGTTCTTCTTCAACAACATTTTCCTTAGTAGCACTGCTTCCTCCTTGCACAACAGTCTTCTCCTTAGCTATTTAATCAACCAAACCAGCACCATCACTTCCTCCTTGCGCAGTGATGAGCTGTTTAACTTGTGTAGCAGCACATCCTTTCTCTTGCACGGAAATCTGCTTGATCAAACGACCGCCTGATCCACTTGTTATCACATCCTGAAGGTCGTCGAAGGCTCCTTCCTTATACATCTTATCTAATTCAGCATCAGATAGGGCATCTGGATTTTCAACAATTTCCTCTGTATCATCAACCTTCTTCTTGCCCTTGGCAATTCGTGCCTTCTATGTATCCTTCTAATTAGAACCTTCAGATTCTGCAGTGGTTTTCTTCGCTGCATTACGCTCATCTTGAGCAGGTTTGACTTGCTCATAGCGATCATCCCTCTGCTGGAGCTTCATCTCTAGCATCTTCTTGTCAAATTCCTTCTCCTGTCGGGATTTCTTCAATTCCTTTTCCTGTGTGCTTGGATTCTTAGGAGCTAATTCAACAGGAGGTTTTTCTAGGTTTGCTGCGATATCGGGTATAGGAAATGTTTTGTCAACAACTAGCACCTGAACCTGAACAACAGATCCTTGGAATGGGTCATTCCTGCCCTTCTTTCGTCCTTCCTCCTCAGTGTTTGTTGTTTTCCTCTTTCTTTATTGGGGGTTCACTGGCGTTATTTTCTTCTTTATGATGGGCTTAAGGTTGGGATCCAGCTTGGTAATCTCCTGCAAGCTTTCCATCTCCTTGACCAGATCATCCTGTTCGTCTTGCTTCTTCTCTTCTTCTATCTCCTCAGCAGCCATAGGGATCACAGTCTGTAGGACTATGTCGCCTCCATAGGGCTCTTCCTCATCCGAGACAGGATAATTGGGATCAACATTGCTCTTGCCCTTAGGAAACTTTGGTCTGGATGTATCCTTTGGTGGATGTTGTTTCTTGGCAGGTGGCATGTAATCATTGGATATCAAATCTTCTCCTCTACTGTGCTTCTTCTTGGGTATGTAGCCCTCAACGAAATGGCTTATCTTGAGACAAAAACTCACGTACTAAGTGAACATATGAGTTGTCTTCATGTTGGTGTTCTTGTAAGCATGTGCTAGCTATTTGGAGTTGATGAAGTGTGCCCAATTCCCTCGAATTTGATCTTCAATTGCCATCATCACGACAAACTTCTTTGCACTTAACTCTGAGAGGGAGCCTACTTCACAAACCAACATCTGAATGACTATGATGGCCAAATCTTTCATCAGTATATCCTGAGATTTTAGAGGTGCAGACAGTTTCCAATCCTCACAAAAGATCGGCGTCTTACATTTGAGCCATCTCCTTTTCATCTCATCACCATCTCCCACCTTGTAAGTGACAATATTCGGGCCAACTAATCTCAGACCATATTTTTTAGATAAAATTTTTGGGCTCACCACAATCTTCGTGCCTAGCATGCTGGTGGTGAAGAACTTTTCGTCTTTGTCAATCACCACCCTGGCGAAGAACTCTTCTACTAGGTGTGGTTGGAACTTGATGGGTTCCGCCGTCATGTACTTCAGCAGACCTTCGTGCTCTACCTTGTCGATGAGCTAAGTGTCGAAGTGTTTTCTCAATAGAGGCTCGTATAGGATCTTATCTCTCTACACTTGAGCCACCCTTCGCTGTTCGATGGTGAGTTTGCCTCCTTTTCTCCCATGAGCGATGGAAACCATCTGCCCATGCCCGATTGATTCATAATTTTTCTCTTTTTTGAAAATGCCTGTGAAGGTAAGCTGAAATTGTTTTGGTTCTCGAGAAATGTTAGACCTTCTTGATGATTCGGCAGGGGGACTTGAGCGGTTGGAAGATTCCCCCATTATAGGTTTTCCTGAACTCCAAGAAGAAAGTAGAGAGTCGAAGGAAATTATAAGTAAGGAATGTAAAGAGTAATAGGGTTAGAAATTCCCAAACCAACTTTCTTTATATGAGTTGAAGAAATCAACTTGAATGGATGATTGGATTCTTTCTTTAATCTAGAATAGATCTACGGTTGGGAAGTTGAGTGACGGTTCGCCTTACATCCCATGATGATGAAAAGAGTGTGCGTGGCTGATGTGGCAATCACTCATTTGTCACCGCCCTGCGTAGCAGTCACTCCTCCAACTAATGTAGACTTCAGCAGCTACTTCAATCAATTATATAATCCCGCCTTTTGAGAGATTTGAAATCATTTCCCTGATTCTGTCTGTTGAACAAATACAGCAAACAAATGCACATTGCTGATAGATTGGACTCACCAATCAGTGGGTATCTGTTGAGAGCTTGGACTCAGCAGGCAACCTAGAATCTGCTAAGATCTAGGACTTAGTAGCCAACGAGAATCTAGTGACAGCTCGGACTCAGCAGCCATCACGATTCTACTGAGAGCTTGGACTCAACAGACAACAAAGAATTTGCTTGAGAATTTGGGCGTAGAAACCAACAAGCACTCTGCTAAGACTCAACGTTTTGAGGAAGACTTTTCTTGACATTCCTATTTGCTAATTTTCCCCCTTCTTTGAATTGATCAACAGAAAACACAAAGAGGTAATGAACCATCAATTACTAAGGCAGTTATGATTTTGAGACAACAGAGTATTGTCCACAAAATGAGCAAGTTATTTTTACTGATACCATTGATTCACAAGAGTTACACTTCGCAAAGCAGTAAACTACAAGTTACAATGATCAAATTTTAACATAAAGCTGCTCCTTATGACGCCTTTGTTGGATCTTCTCCTTCTTCTTAGTCTTCTCCCCTAGTCTCGTTACTGCATGTCTCCCCACATGCGCAGCAATGTCTTCTGGGCTGTTAGATGTCTGTTTGCAAGTTCATCTTCTAGCACCCCTTGCCAGGCCTCACAGACATCTCGTCGGCAATAGCCTTCTTGCTTCCTGCGGACAATCCAACAAATAGTTGGATAGGAAGTCCGAGTCTAGCAGATCTCACCATCTGCTCAGACCCGTGCTCTTGTCCGAACTCTTTCATCAACTTCAGGTGCCATACAGAAGTAGGATGGGTAACACCTACAAGACTTTCCTCCATCACCTCTCTTCTTCTCCTTTGCTGACATTTGAAACCCTGGAAGAAGAAGTGAGGAAGAAGCAGTTTGGGGTTCCTTTGAATGCACAGTTCCACCAACACCCAGATGAGTTTCCCAAACCATGCGACTAAGGAAAATCCTCAGACCCACCTGACAAGCTTATTATCACTAATGATGAAGTTGTCATGGTCTGGTGAAATGAACCTCCTATCTTCTTTCGGTTCTAATATAAGAAAACTCATTTTTAGAGGAGAATCGAGAATCGAGAGAATCTTCTTAGAAATGCTTTTTGTGAAGATTACGGCCCTTTCTCCCAATTTAGAGACTTCCAAGTCTCGTTGCTCGAACCCATCTTGTCGGTGTTTTGGTGAGATGGTAAAGGATGACATCAACAGGATTTTAATCCTTAGACAAAGGGATTAAAACAACATGAATAGAGTATATTCGAAAGATTGTGTATTCTTTGCCAAAAAAAGACCTCCCTTAAATAGACAAACTCACCTTGATGATTTTTCGATCAATCACATCATCTATCTCAGGGACCCAAGGTTTCGAAAATACTTTCCACGTAGCCTTTCGTAATACCATATCTAGATTTGAAATGTCTCAAATTCTGAACAAAATCTTCGGATTTGATATCGAATTTTGACCGAGCACACATTAATTCTCGCAATTAATGTATCTTAAAATGTTTCAGCGGTTGAGAAATCCCTCCATTTTTAAAATTAACTCCCGTTTGCTAGATGACATCTACTAATGGTTGATCCAATGGCCTTTGAACATTTGCTGAGAGCTAGGACTCAGCATTCACTGGGAGTCTGCAGAAAGGTAGAACTTCAACATCCGATGTTAAATTTGATGTGAGCTTGGACTCAATAAACCGACTAAAAATCTTCTCAGCATTTAGTTGGAAAGTGTGAGCTTGGACACACTTTAATACACATCTACTCCAGAAATCCAAAAATAGAATAAGAGTTGGGACTCATTCTTCCACAACCTCATCCAACTCCAATAATCCGAGCATAAGACAAAGCTCTTTGAATCTGCTTTCAGCTTGAGGTTTGGTGAATATATCAGCAAGCTGGTCTTCAGTCCGAATGTAATCCACTGAAATGTCCTTCTTTTCCACATGATCTCGGATAAAGTGGTGTCTGATATCAATGTGCTTCGTTCTTGATGTACTGGATTCTTTGCGATGCATATCGCGTTGTTATTGTTGCAGTAGATTGGGACGCATCCGGTGCTGACTTCATAATCTTAAAGTTGCTGCTTGATCCACAGCACCTGGGTACAGTAGCTCGCAGCAGCCACGTATTCAGCTTTCGTTGTGGATGTTGATACTGAGTGTTTCTTTTTGCTGAACCAGCTGATCAGCTTGTGTCCAAGGAATGGGCAAGTCCCACTCGTACTCTTTCGATCAATTTGGCATCTTCCAAAGTCTGAGTCTAAATATCCAATGAGTGTGAGATCATCTGCTATGGGATACCAAATTTCGAGTGACTCTATCCTTTTCAAATATTTGACAATCCTTCGCGCGCACTCCATGTGTGATTTCTTTGGATTTGCTTGATACATAGCACATACACCTACAACATACGAAATATCTGGTCTGTCGGCCGTTAGATATCACAATGAACCAATAATACCTCAATATGCTATTGGGTCAACGAATTCTCCTTCTTCATCCAATAAAATTTGGCATGATGTGCTCATGGGAATCCGTAGAGTCCTTGTCTTTTCAGGGCAATATTTGCTGATGACATCCTTTGTATATTTCTTCTGATGAATGAAGATCCCATCACTAGATTGCTGAACTTGTAGTCCTAAGAAGTATGACATCTTCCCCATCAAGAATAGTGTCTGGTCGATCTTCCCCTTTCTGAATCCATTGTCCAGTAGAAATTGTGATAGTGTCTCGTACCAAGATCTAAGAGCTTCTTTAAGGTCATATAGAGCTTTTCTCAACCTGTACACCTTGTTACCTCATTCTAAACCAGGAGGTTGCTCCACATAGACATCCTCCTTGAGATCTCCATTCAAGAACGCACATTTGACGTCCATCTGAAACAAAGTAAAACCATGGTGAGCAGCATATGCAAGGAATAACCTAATTGTTTCCAGTCGTGCTACTGGAGCAAATGTTTCGTCGAAGTCGATTCCTTCGCACTATGCATATCCTTTAGCTACAAGCCTTGCATTGTTGCGCACGACAAGTCCATTTTCATCAGGCTTGTTCTTGAACACCATTTTGTACCTATCACTGATTGGTGTGTTGGTCGATCCACAAGATCCCACACATGATTTCGCGTGAATTCTGATAGTTCTTCTTGCATTGCGGTAATCCAATCAGCGAACATTGGTTGGCTCTTCCTGAGATATGTAGCAAGCTAGCATAGCGCTGTGTCTAGCACGAATTAGATCGATAAGATCTCCCAATATTGTTTCTGATGGATGATCTCTCAGCAGCCAGTTTGGTTTTTGTAACTCAGTAATCGGGATTGTTTAACTGTTGGGTACTTCGATTTGGCTTCCTGAAATAGGAACGTTAACAAGTTGTAGGTTACTAAACTTTTCAACAATACTTGTTTGGTTGCCATCTGCTGGATGGTTGTTTGCTGACGATTCATCTAATGGGTTTGCATCTGCTGAAGTGATGACAAGTCTTCTATCAGCAACTGGCTCCTGGTTATTTTCAGTAGAGATATCTTCAGCATTCCTCTCGCCATTTTGGGGGTTCTCGGCAACATCTTCATTTTGCTAAATGGTCTCTTCTTCTTGAGTTCCCCCTTGACTTGTGATCTCCTTGAGAGGATTTATTGAGGCCTCAGCATTATCAATTGCATCACCGGCCCTCTTGGTTGTTTGCTGACCAACCGAGGTCTCCAGCGAAGATTTGGGTTCACTCATGAACCTAGTCGGAACAATCGGTTCAACATCATAAGTATTTGACCCCGATTGTCCATTAACATCATTGGCCTCCTGAATCACATCTCCTAGATCTCTCATAGTCATGCGAACTAACATAGCCTCATAAAAAATAACATTGCATGCTATTTCCACAAGATTGGTGGTCTTTTTAAGTACTCTATAACCCTTCTACAAATGATGTCCATATCCTAGGAACAATCCTTCAACATATTTGGGAAACAAAGTACTTAACTTTGAATTCCCATTGTTATGGATATAACATGGTGAACCGAAAGCACGAAGATGAGCTAAAGAAGGCTTACGACTATGACAAATTTCATAAGGAGTCTTGTTGAACCTGCCATTTAAACCACTTCGATTCCACATATAACAAGCAGTCATCACAGCTTCGCCCCAATATCTTTGACTGAGATTTCTATCATCAAGCATTATTCGCAAGGCTTCCTTTAAGGTTCTATTCCTCCATTCTGCTAAGCCATTTTGCTGAGGTGTTCTTGCAACGAACCTTTAATGTCCTATCCCAGCATCGGCGCAGAAGTCCATTAGAGCACCATTACAGAATTCAGTACCATTGTCTGATCTTATCCTTTTCACCATTGATGACGGTGAAAATCGCAAAACTTTATCACTTTAAATTTATCAATCCAGGTTCTTTCAATTCGCTCTAATGAACATCATTTACTCGTTTGAAGGAACTTATAGCTAGGCAAGCACAAATCGTTGAGTGTTTATCTAACTAGGCAAAAATCATAACAAACCTTGCATAAATGAAATAAAGCATAAATCCAATCTTATTCAATTATCTTCCAAAGTTCAAGCAATCAATTCTCTCCAATTAGGTAGAAAAAGTATCAAGTGCAACAATGAGATAAGAGTGAGTATTGAATGAATGTCAATTGTGTCTAGTTTGAGTCAAATCATGTTGTAAACCATGTTTAATCCCTAGGAGATTGAGCAATCGACCTTACACTCGTTAACCCCTTGCACGGCGAGCTAACAGTTGATGATGCAAAGACTCGTAAATAACTACGTTATTAAGCCCTAGACCACTCCAAATAGAATGTCAATTACCGCCCTACGACCTAGCACCGCACAGGGATTGGAGCTAAAATCGTATGAATCTATACTATTCACGACGATTCCGCCCGCGTGTTAGCTGCAGCGTTCATGTCAACTACCTCCTAAGCTGACTATTACCTACACCTAAGAGGTAAGGAACAAGTTCTAGTGCAATTCAAGCTCTCAAAGGAAAGTAAACAATCAAAATTCAATCTCAATTAAACACAATATCCATCCAATCAATACTCACAATAGAGTTTAGTTCCTCATACCTTCAATTGTGTACAATACAATAGAGAAAATTATAGAATCCATTACAAATTGATAGGTCAAATGATGATCTTCCTCAATTGTCTTCCTTGTACTCAATCTACCTCTTGATCTTCACCAAATGTGGAGGAATGTGGCCTAGATCTCCTTGGATGTGGATGAGGAGTGACTTGGGGATGGATCTAGAGTGAATTCTCGTGACGGTTATTGGAAATTTTACCAAAAGTTCTATTAAAATTTGGAAATCCCCCTTATATAAATGAGCAAACAGGGCCTCGGATTGCCCGAGCCAAATTTGGCTTACCCGAGCTAGTTGGAAAACCATCAGACACCGCCAAAACCCGATCTGGCTCGGCCGAGCGGATCCTTTGAAATGCAGGCTCGATCGAGCACTACAGGGTCGGCCGAGCCAGGCCTCAGTTCCACATGGCTCGGTCGAGCCTGGCCTGGCTCGACCGAGCAATCTCTTTGAAATCCGGTCTCTTCCTTCCTTTTGCTCCGCTCGGTCGATCCAACTTCCTTTTTACCTTCGGCTCGGGTGATTTGCCTCCAAAACTCAACCAAAAGTGCTGTTTTATGCTCAAAACTCATCCTACAACATTCCAAACACAAAAATACAAAAACACAACAAAAGAGCAACAAAAACATATGATATGAGGGTAAAATGGCCACAAACATGCACGCTCACACATCGAAAATTAGGTCATTTTACACACATATCATAATCCCCCAAACTTGAACCTTTGATTGTCCTCAATCAAAACAAGGTAAAGCAATCCATGAACCTCATGAAACAACCTCAAAGCTCATCTTAATTATCTTGGCATGCCCTAATCATTCGAGATTATCACCTAACTTTGTGACATGGTTAATGCTAGCGACTTGAACCACTCATCAATTTTTTTTGGATAAAGAAATAAAAGCACTCCCTTACGTGTTTAGGGACGATGAGCATCACTCATTCACAAGATATTGAGCACAATTTCCATAGGCTTGAAACTATTCTCACCACTATATTACGAGTTGGCTCCTAAAATCAAAAAGGTCTTTTTTTTTTGTTATAACGTGGCTTACTAAAGGGTAGGTGGTTTTGGGCTAAAAGTGACTACTTCTCCATTTCCCAAACTTATTCTCTTCAATCCACTTCAAACCCGAGGCTTTTTATTCACCACATTTCTTTTTTTCCTTTTCTTTTTTTTTCTTTTTCTTTTTCTTATTTTTCCAACACCATCATTCATTCATTTCATGGTGCCTCTCTTTCTTTTCTCTTTTTTTTTTCTTCTCAAGCACTCAAAATTTTTGTTGGTGCTTCATTTTTTTTAAGGATTCACATCAATCCTTTATTTCATACCTTCCATGCCTCAACACTTGCAATACAAAGATGGCAAAGAATTCCCAACCCAACTCTCATCACCATATTCACCCTCATACACTCTTTCCCTCAAAATTGGTCCTAATAATCTCAAAGGAAATCCACCATTAAAGCACAATCACGGGGGTCAAAGATATGAAAGGCAAAATTATGATAACAGCCACCTTATACTCCCAGAGTGAAAGGTAGGACTAAGAATCGATGGCCTAATATCATTTTTTAGTTACCAAACTCATGCCAAATAGATAGAGAATAAATGCAAGTTCTAGATCTTGTGCTCTCAATCTTGCCACTCACAACCGATAAAGATATGACAATATCATGGCTCAAACCTCACAGCTTTTTGTCAAGTCCTATGCATTAACCACACACAAAACTTGGCAATTCAAAAGTTCAACTAAAACATACCTTGACAACTAGATTCCGCCCTATCATTGGTCAAAGTAAATATCAAGCTTACTAAGTAAATCATGATTCAAACCTCAAGTTCTTGTTTGGGTTCATCACACACACACAAAAAAGAACACAACATCCTAACAACAATCTACAAGCCATAAAACAATTGTAATAAAACTAATTGGTAAAAGAAACGATAGAAAGCGTTACCTATCGGTAGACACGATCAAACTGCTCTCCCAAGCCTTATTTGTACCTACTACAAATCAACACAAACACCACCAAACTATTGAGCATAAACAAGCCAATTAAGTTCTCATTTCCACCGACTTTCCACAAACCAAACATAAACAAAAATAAAGCAATATCCACCAGCTCCTCCATTCATACCAAACCATTCAACATATCCAAAAACCAAACCAAATAGAAAGAATTAAATCTCATGCAAGCTCGCTAATAATCCATCATCAAACCATTCAATATTAAAACCAAACATTCAACCATCCAAATCCAAGAGTAGATCAAATATCATTATACAACCATATCGAAGAAAATCAATTCATTCAACTCAATTAAACTAACTAATCTAGAAAGCAATGTAAAGATAGAGAGATAGAGGAACCAGAGTAGAGCACCGGATACCGGCCATTCCCCCCAAACTTAGTCAAGTTAGACTAAGTTTGCAAAAAGGTATGCGGTGCACTCTCACTCCCCCTGATCTGTTGGTGATCCCTACAAAGAAAATTTGCAAAAATCAACCCCAAAAACATCAATTGAATCAACATAAGTAAGACAAATACCACACTCCGGATGAGTTGCCTCCCAACAAGCGCTTTTTAAAGTCCATAGCTTGGCTACCGTACCTTAATCAATAAAAGAAACTTCCAAAACAGTACGATGTACATCATTCACATAATATGGTTTAGCCCGATGTCCATTAATCTTATCTCACGTGCTAACTCCAATGTGCCATTGTCAAACACTTGCTTCACAATGAAAGGCCCGAACCATTTTGAGCGAAACTTACCAGGCATCAACTTTAATCGAGAATTGAAAAGAAGCACCAAATCACCAGGAGCAAAAGATTTACCCCTGATGTGCATATCATGAAACTTCTTTGTACGCTCCTTGTAAATCTTTGAATTTTCATACGCCTCATTGCGGAATTCATCCATTGCATTCAAATGCAAAGCTCGTTCACCTTGGGCCTTCCTCCAATCAACATTAACAATCTTCAAAGCCCAATAGGCCTTATGTTCCAACTCAACCGGCAAATGACACAACTTCCCGAATACCAATTGATATGGTGACATACCAATCGGAGTTTTGGAGGCCGTGCGATACGCCCATAAAGCATCATCCAAACGCTTGGACCAATCTTTTCGGGAGGCTACCGTTTTCTCCAAAATAGCTTTGATATCCCTATTGGCAAGCTCAGTTTGACCATTAGCTTGAGGGTGATATGGAGTAGTTATCCGGTGCTTAACTCCGTATCTCGCCAATAAATTCTCCAACAATTTGTTACAAAAATGGCTTCCCCCATCACTAATTAACGCTCTAGGAATTCCAAAACGTATTACTAACCCTTGCAAAAATTTCATCACAACTTTAGCATCATTAGTAACAGTTGCACAAGCTTTCATCCAACGGGACACATAATCCACAGCAAGCAAAATATAATGATAGCCACAAGAAGAAGGAATAGGGCCCATAAAATCAATCCCCCAAACATCAAACAAATCAACTTCAATAAAAAGTTTAGAGGGCATCTCATCCCGACGGGTAATGGATCCTGTTTTCTGGCACCTATCACAAGCCTTAACAAAATTCATGCAATCACGGTAAATAGAAGGCCAATAAAAACCACAAGAAAGTACCTTCAGGTTCGTTCTATTAGCAGTAAAATGCCCTCCACTCTCTGAAGCATGACATTCCTCTATTATCCGTCTCCACTCTCCCTGATGCACACATCTTCTAATGACTCCATATGCACATCTACGAAACAAGAAAGGTTCCTCCCAATAATAAAATCGCACATCTTTGAGGAACTTCTTCCGTTGATAGTACTTCAAATCAGGAGGAAATACTCCGGCAACAAGAAAATTAGAAAAGTCAGCGTACTAAGGAGTATTATAAGCTACATAAAATACTTGTTCATCGGGGAAACTATCATTAATACAACGTTGATTTTCTTCTCCACAAACAGGTTCCTCTAACCGAGATAAATGATCAGCTATCACATTCTCACACCCTTTCCTATCTCTAATTTCTATATCGAATTCCTGCAATAATAATAGCAGCATGATCATTGTACACAATCGACTTGACTCCTACCAAATAAAAGTGAAACTTATCATATGCGTAAACTACGGCTAAAAACTCTTTCTCAGTGACAATGTAATTACATTGAGCCGGATTTAAAGTTTTGCTAGCATAAGCAATCACCCTAAAAACTTTATCTCTAACTTGTCCTAGGGTCACCCCAAGTGCAACATCACTTGCATCACATATCAACACAAACTCCTCATCCCAATTTGGTGAAATAAGCATCGGAGTTGTCACAAGAGCCTTTTTCAATTTCTCAAAAGTAGAAACACATGCTTCATCAAAAACAAATTGCACATCTTTCTCAAGAAAACAACATAAAGTTTTAGTTATCTTAGAAAAATCTTGAATAAATCTCCTATAAAATCCAGCATGTTCTTAAAAGCTCCTCACACCTTTCATTGTCTTAGGAATGGGTAATTATTCAATAGCACAAATCTTAGCTTTATCTACTTCTAAACCTTTACAAGAAATCTTATGTCCTAACACAATTCCTACACACACCATGAAACGGCATTTTTCCCAATTAAGCACAAGATTTGTCTCCTCACATCTAGCAAGAACAATTTCTAAATATTTTAAGCATGCATCAAATGAACTACCAAATACCGAAAAATTGTCCATGAATACCCCCATAATCTCCTCAATAAACCCATGAAATATAGCCATCATGCATCTCTGAAACGTAGCCGGTGCGTTGCAAAGACCAAAAGGCATCCTCCGGTAAGCAAAAACTTCGTAAGGACATGTAAAAGCCGTCTTGTGTTGGTCCTCCGGTGCCACCATGATTTGATTGTACCCCGAATAGCCATCCAAGAAACAATAGTGAGAGTGCCCTGTAAGACGATCAAGCATTTGGTCAGTAAATGATAAGGGAAAATTATCTTTGCGAGTAGCTAAATTTAAAGCATGATAATCAATACAAAACCGCTATCCTTTAGTAGGTCTCTCCATCACTTCTTCCCCATTTTCCTTTACTACCTTTTCGAATCCCCCTTTCTTGGGTACCATATGCGTCGGGCTTACCCACTCACTATCACTTGGAGCATAAATGATATTATTATCAAGCAACTTAAGAACCTCTTTCTTCACCACTTCTTGCATCATTGGATTCAACCTTCTTTGAGGTTGACGCTTAGGCTTACATGTTTCTTCAAGAAGTATCTTGTGCATACAAATGGCTGGGCTTATTCCCTTAATGTCAGACAATTGCCACCCAATATTTGACCTATGCATCCTCAAAACTCGAAGTAATTTATCAACCCTACAACTTGAAAGTCCGGTTGAGATGATTACCAGATAAGTCTCATTTTCACCCAAAAATGCATACTTTAAATGATCTGGTAACTTCGTCAATTCTACTTCTGGGGCTTTATTCTTCAATTCCATCTTCTTTTGTTTAGCTTCATCTTCCTTCTCTTTAGTTCTTAATTCCATGAACTTAACCTCCCCATTTGATGCATCAATAGGAAAGTTATCTAACACTCGGACATACTCCACAATGTCTTCTTTTACTTCTTCTTTTCCACCTACATTCTCTGTATAATAGGAGTTTTGTAAAATCTCCTCCAATAGTTCGCTTTCGGCACTTTTTGCAAAAGTTAAGTCTTGCATTACCTCTACCATGCTACAATTCTCTTCATTTTCCTCCTCCGTACTTCTCTTCATAGCTTCTGGAAAAGAGAAAGTGATCTTCCTTCCATCGAATTGAAAGGTTAACAGTCCATGTTTCATATCAAACGATGCTCCTCCGGTAGACAAGAATGGTCTACCCAAGATCAACGGAACATCTCCATTATCTTCCATGTCAAGTATCACAAAATCGGCCGGAAATATAAAATCATGCACTTTAACCAAAACATCTTCTACAATCCCTTTAGGATATGATAATGACCGATCCGCCATTTGGAGCGTCATTGTGGTTGGCTTGATTTCCCCTATTTCCAACTTCTTGAACAAAGATAAGGGCATTAAATTCATGCTAGCCCCCTAGTCACACAAAGCTCTAGTTACTTCTATTCCACCAATCATGCATGAAATAGTGAAACTCCCCGGATCTTATCGTTTGAAAGGCATCTTCCTTTGAATTATGGCGGTACACTCCTAAAAAAGGTTTACTGTCTCATATTCTCCAATGCCATACTTACTCTTTTGGGTAAACATCTCTTTCAACATTTTCATGTACCCCGGCATCCCTTGTAGGACTTCTAATAAAGGAAGATTTATTTGAATCTTGCTCATATGCTCTAAAAATCGAGCAAACTTCCTATTTTTCCTACTTTTCTCAAAGCGTTGAGGAAAAGGCATACGAGGTGTGGATTCCTTCTGCAAAGATTTATCCTCTGTCACTTCTTTTTTCTTAGCCACCTTTGGGATGACTTCTTCTTCTTCTTTGAAAGTAACCTTCTTCCTAGTGCCTCCTTCAGTCTTATCTTTTACTCCAACATATTCCTTTTATTTCGGTCCCTCATAAGAGTGCCCACTTCTGGTTGTTATAGCTCTACATGCTCCTCCCAATGACCTTCTTCTCTCTTACTCAATTGATTCATTATACAAGAAACTTGTGTTTTGATGTCTTCCAATAATTCTACATTTTTCTCACATTTCCTTTCTACGTCCAACTCTATTTCCGGTATCTCATCTTCTTCTTTCAAATACACATTTCTCGGTCCATTCCAACAATTTTGTGAAGGTAAACCTGACTCTTGCCATGAATCATATGAAATTCCCCCACTATATGGCTCATACTCTTGATAGTTTCTCCACTCGTTCCCCTTAGTATGGACATCTCCTCCGTACACAATATCCTTTCCCTCAAGCTTATACATCAACTTGTCCATTTTTCTTGCATTGAAGCCATTTGGACTCGCAAAGCTTCTATTTCATTTTCCTCTCTCACTGATTTAATGACCTTACAATCCATTCTTTCTCTTGGCCATTGGCAATTATTGGCAGCTATCCGCTCAATCAATCTCCATGCTTCATCTTCTTCTAGATCGAGAAATACTCCCCCAGATGATGCATCCAATAATGTCTTCAATTCATATCCCAATCCTCCATAAAATTAGCAAATTAGTTGACTTTGAGAGAAACCATGCCTTGGACATTTGCGTAAAAGCTCTCGGAACCGATCCCATGCTTCATAAAGCGCTTCATCGTACCTTTGCCCAAACGATGTTATATCGGACCTTCTCTTCAAAGTCAAACTTGGCGGGAAAAACTTGAATAAAAACTTTTCTCTTAACTCTTCCCATGTGGCAATGTTCGATTTGTCTAAACCTTCGAACCTATTTCTCGCTGCATCCCTCAAGGAAAATGAGAATAACCGCAACCGTATTTGATCTTGGGGAACATGGTTGATCTTTATTGTATTCATAATCTCCAAGAATCGAGATATGTGAACATTTGGATCCTCGGTTACATGTCCCCCAAATTTATTGTTCTGGATCATTTGGACCAACTGTGGCTTAATCTCGAATTGCGTAGCATTTACTCCTAACCAAAAACCTCCCGTTATTAGTTCCCCTTGAGGTCGAAAAAGGTTTTGAAGTGGTCTACCAGGACCATTCCTCTCATTTAGCATAGCTTTCATTAACTCAAGCTGTCTCTCCAACTCTTCAATCCTAACCGTGTCCTCTCCTTGGTTAGCCATATCAAAATCAACTTGAATATTTCCGCTCCTTTCTTGAAATTTTCTTTCCCCAAGCTCCCTACTCTTTGATCGAGTGATCATAAACTACCCAGGAAAAATCAACAAAACCAATTACAAGACAAAACAATTCAACAAAACAACCTAGAACAATTAGCAAACAAATGTTAGTAACAATATTCACACAAGCGTTTCCTCAAACACCTAGCATACACTTCATCAAACTTTCAATAATTTCACTAGTCCTACTAGAAGATTCCCCGGCAACGGCTCCAAAAATGTGTTGACGGTGAAAATTGCAACCCTTTATCACGTTAAATTTATCAATCCAGGTTCTTTCAATTCGCTCTAATGAACATCATTTACTCGTTTGAAGGAACTTATAGCTAGGCAAGCACAAATCGTTGAGTGTTTATCTAACTAGGCAAAAATCATAACAAACCTTGCATAAATGAAATAAAGCATAAATCCAATCTTATTCAATTATCTTCCAAAGTTCAAGCAATCAATTCTCTCCAATTAGGTAGAAAAAGTATCAAGTGCAACAATGAGATAAGAGTGAGTATTGAATGAATGCCAATTGTGTCTATTTTGAGTCATATCATGTTGTAAACTATATTTAATCCTTAGGAGACTGAGCAATCGACCCTACACTTGTTAACCCCTTGTCACGGCGAGCTAACGGTTGATGATGTTAAGACTCGCAAACAGCTACGTTATTAAGCCATAGACCACTCCAAATAGAACGTCAATTATTGCCCTGCAACCTAGCACCGCACAGGGATTGGAGCTAAAATCGTATGAATCTACACTATTCACGACGATTCCGCCCGCATGTTGGCTGCAGTGTTCACATTAACTACCTCCTAAGCTGGCTATTACCTACACCTAAGAGGTAAGGAACAAGTTCTAGTGCAATTCAAGCTCTCAAAGGAAAGTAAACAATCAAAATTCAATCTCAATTCAACACAATATCCATCCAATCAATACTAAAAATAGAGTTTAGTTCCTCATACCTTCAATTGTGTACAATACAATAGAGAAAATGATAGAATTCATTACAAATTGATAGGTCAGATGATGATCTTCCTCAATTGTCTTCCTTGTACTCAATCTACCTCTTGATCTTCACCAAATGTGGAGGAATGTGGTCTAGATCCCCTTGGATGTGGATGAGGAGTTACTTGGGGATGGATCTAGAGAGAATTCTTGTGATGGTTATTGGAAATTTTACCAAAAGTTCTTTTAAAATTCGGAAATCCCCCTTATATAAACGAGCAAACAGGGCCTTAGATTGCCCGAGCCGAATTTGGCTCGCCCGAGCTAGTTGGAAAACTGCCAAAACCCGATCCTGGCTCGGCCGAGCAGATCCTCTGAATATGCAGGCTCAGTCGAGCACTACAAGGTCGGTCGAGCCAGGCCTCAGTTCCACACGGCTCGGTCGAGCCTGGCCTGGCTCGGGCGAGCAATCTCTCTGAAATCCGGTCTCTTCCGTCCTTTTTCTCCGCTCGGTCAATCCAACTTCCTTTTTACCTTCGGCTCGGGCGATTTGCCTCCAAAACTCAACCAAAAGTGCTGTTTTATGCTCAAAACTCATCCTACAACATTCCAAACACAAAAACATGAAACACAACAAAAGAGCAACCAAAACATATGATAAGAGGGTAAAATGGCCACAAACATGCACGCTTACACATTGAAAATTAGGTCATTTTACACACATATCAACCATGACCTCTTTGTCATTTTGTACTCGAAGTATCAGCTCCGGTAGGATTATCTTTACTTCATCCTTGCTCTTGAGTAGCCTCACCTATATGTACCGGGAATAATCATCAATAACAACTAACGAGTAATTTTTGTTACCTATAGTGGATGGAGTCACAAGGCCAAATAAGTCCATGCGCAAAGATCAAGGATTCCCTCTGAAGTGGCCTTTTCTAGATAAGATCTTAAGGACGCCTTAGTTTGCTTCCCTTACTGGGCAAGCTTTGCAGACTCCTTTCTTTTTGAAGGTTTCTTTGGGAAATCCTTCTACAATGTTCCTGGCTATAGTTTATTGTTTTGAAATCAAATGTGTTAGCCTTTTATGCCACAACCAGTTAGTCTCTTCCTTGTTGAATGCGATGAAGCATGAAGCTTGCTATCAACTTTGCCAATCAACCACATAGACTCCTTCTTTTTTGATTCCTCGAAGCTTTACTTCTCCGCTGGTCTTGTCAGCAATCTCACATCCTATATCAACAAAATAAAAATGTACCCATTTTCACTTAGCCGACTGATGCTAAGTAGGTTATGCTTCAGACTGTCGATGAGGGCCACATTGATAATGTACATTCCATTTTTCTCAATGCACCCTCTTCCGATCACTCTAGCTTTTGAATTATCACCAAAGGAGACTAAAGGTCCTCTGATTATTTGAAGATATGTGAAGATATATTAGTCTCTCGTCATATGTCTTGAGCATCTACTGTCCAGGATCCACTTTTTTAATTTCTTCGAAGTTCTTCTTGTTGGACCCTGTTCCTGCAAAATAAAGAATTAATTCTTAGGTACCCGATCAACAACATGTCCTACATGATTTGTTCTCTAGATTAATCCCTTAGGAATCTAGACTTTCGTGATCTTGACAGTCTTTTAATCATCACGTTTTTCTACATTTCTCTTCCTTTTGAAATAATGCAATGAATTAGTATGGGGATGTGTAGTTGTGTGCTGAATCTTCATAGTCTTTTTAAAATGAAGTGATTTAGACTTTGGCCTCAAGTAAGTGTTCCTCTTACTTAGGGTGTATGCTGGCTTATTTGCAATCTCAGTAGATTTCTTAGCCTTGCTAGGTTGAGAGTGAACCTTCCTAGCAGATGGAACAGTCTGTTGGGTTACATTCACCAACTTTGCTGACTTCCTCTCAGTAGGTATTCATTTCAACCTTTGTTGATCGATCGGCAGGGGATTTCTCACCTGCCAGCATTTCTGTCGATGTGTGTTTGCTAATTTAGTACTCTCCCCTTTGTCGTTCCTAGCAGTCTGCTGAACTTTCCCAGTTGCTGGAACAAAGATTACTTTTTTATTTCTAGGGATTGGCATCGCTTGATTCACTTTCATCAAAACCAATTCCAGCAAAATCATTTGTACTCCTTTGAGCATGTAAGATCTCATCTAGATCTCTCGTGTTGTTTAAAAATCTACATTGACAAGGTTATAGCACAGAGTTTTTGCTCTTTAAAACTTCATTCTCCTCTTTTAAATTTTTTAAATTTTCACTAAGCATGGAGAATTCAGCTTTGAGTTTTAAAAGTTCCTCAGGCATTGACCTAGAATTTTTAATCTCTCTGATCAAAATAGAATGCTGAGATTTCAACGAGAAATTTTCATTTACTAAAACATCTTTTAAAGCTTGAAATTTTGAAAATTCTTCTAAAAGAAGTTCCAAAGTTATGTCTCCTTAGTACGAAAAACATGACTCAGTAGTATCATGCAAATTTTCTAAAGTGGAAGTAGTAGAGATAGTAGGATTTGCTACCTGATTGTTTGTGACTGCTTGAGCTGATTCTGCTACCTGCTCTTAAGCAGCATCTTCATTGTCATTGATATTTGCAATGAATACCATAAGGACATCTTCTTCATTTCTGGAGTAATAGCCTACACCATCATGATCTGGAATGTCTGGTATCTCTATTTTGGTTAGCAGAGCTTTGGCAACGGCCTTCTCAAAAATCTTTCTCAACCTCTCCCTTTCTTCCGGATATATTTGAGGATACTCAAACTTTAGATAGTCAGGAGATTTGCACTCATAACACGTCCTTGGCGTCTTCCTGGTTGTCCGGTTCTCTGCTGGCTGACTTTTTGTGGTTCCTCTTTCTTGCATTTAGCCTTAAGCAATAGCTTTTGTAGTCTTCTCATTTGTTCTTCCTGTTCACTGATGGAACATTTGGTTTCTTTAGATTGAGATCCACTTGATGATGTGGTCTCCTTCGTTGGGCTTAGCTGTGCTGGGGTGATCTGAGTGGAATGGCTACATGGTTTTCCACTTCTGTACGTCTCGTTTTACAAAATATGTTGCATCCTCGACATAATTTTCAATGGATGTTGCAGCCCTCACTGCTTCATTCTTGCTAGTCTGCATGATATCCCATTTATGGGCCTGAAGCTGTGTGATTAATTCTTTCGTAGCCATGCTCGAAAGATCTTCTCCTTGAGGCTCTTCACTTTGGCAAACCAATCATCTTTAGGCATCTTAGAGAGTATCTTTGAGTTCATTTCGGGAAGTTCCTACGTTCTTCCCAACTTCTTTAACTCAGATATAATAGACTTAAATCTAACTTCTATTTCTTTTATTGTTTCTCCTGGACGCATCTAGAATGACTCGTACTTATCCACGCATTGTTGGAGTATTTTACGCTTCATGTGAGCCATGTTTTGGCTCCAGGTGCAAAGAAAGTCCAACATTTCTTTGGGATTTTTGCAGTCCAAGGCTTCGGTCACCAGAGGTTCAAATAGAGAGTTTAAAATCAATCCCAGAGCCACGAAGTCCAGTTGAGTGTGAATCCGGTTTTTTGGGGTCCACTCCGCATATGGCTTATCCACCATATCTGGTCCATTTACATTATCATCGAGTCGAGCATTCACCTTCTGGATTTTGATCAGTCCTTCTTCGATTACTTGCGCCAATTCAAGATGAATATTCTTCAAAGTGATCAGCGACCTCTTTTTCCAGATGTTGTATGTTTCTTGAGAGAATTTTCCCAACTTTGAGTTGTCCGCCATTCCCTTTAACCTGAGCTTAACATAAAAGAAAACACAGGAAATATGCATGGAAAATGGACCAGGTCCTAAGCGACTCAAAAGCAGCTAGCCTGTAAAGACCAACCATTCTAATACCACTTGTTGGTCCCCAAACAGAGTGTTCATAGTTGCAGCAGAATATTAAATAGGTCTTACACTTAACTTGATGATGTAACGACTCAACAAATGTTTATGAAAAGTGCTAAGGCTCGAATATTACTTAGTTTCACTTCCAGTTATATGACAACACTTGATGTTTTGTGTTTCAAAATAAGCGATAAGTAATGAAAACAATAAGCAGTAAATGACACCAAGTTTATAGTGGTTCGAACAACTGTTCTACTTCCACTCTTCAGTCCACTTGACTGGAAATTCACTAAGATTGATTACAAAGGTCAAACTTGATTTCTAACTGTGAACAGCTCCTCCGTCTAAACACCGTGCACCTTCAAGCACCTAGGTCGTCAATCTTCTACTCGACACTCCTTAGAGTGAGGACATACCTCCCTTCTCCTTGGACGTCAAACTAGGAGTTTTGTAGTTCTTCCTGGATCCTTTCTTCAGTTGCGGCAGTAGTCTGTAATAATCAACTTTGCAAGACCAAGTGACTGCTAATCCTAAAGATAACATTAGAAGCGAACTTTAAAAGTTCTCGAGATGAACTTGGAAGTTTTGCAAAGCCTAGATCGAACTATGATCGGATTTTTGATTCTCGTGTGTTATTTGTAAAAAACTTTTTTTAGCTTCGTAACCTTTTTAGGTTTTTAGAATCCTTCTATTTATAGATGTTTGAATCTTATCCATTAGACACTTGTTGTCCGTTCGCCAATCTTTGTTCTTCATTTTTTGATTAGTGCAGAGACTCTTCAGATCTCCTTTGTGTCTAATTGGCTCTCTCCTTAATTAGTCGATTTTGTCATAACGGATCTTTAAGTTTAATTCTGGAAATCTTCCTTTTGTCTGTTGATAATTTTTCCTTCTGATTCCATGAGATTCTTTAAACTCTGAAATAGAGATCCTTATCTTTCATGACTTTATTCCAATTGTTGATTGCTATCGAGCGTTTGTTGGGTAGTTGTTCATCTGTTGAGATCTTAGCAATTCATTTGAGATTCAACAATCCGCTTGCTTCAATCCTTCAACAATCTTGACATATTCGTTGAGTGCCTCCAGCAATTTCCGTTTGTTTGCTAGCCTTTTGATACTCCGTTTTTTGCTAGCCGCTTTAGCAATCTTTATGTTTGCTGACTCCTTCAACAATCTGTTCGCATTGCTTGAGTCCACTAGCGTTCTTCTTGAATTTTGCTGATTCCTTCAGCAAACTTCAGCGATTACTTCTAGCTCTATTGCAGGACTTTTACAATTTGACACAATTCTAAGTTTCTAGAAATTAGTCAAGCTAGCTTTGATGCACCAAAACTATAACAAATACAATTAAGAGCAAAGGGGTACAATATTTCTAATAATATTCCCAACAGTTTGAAAATCAGATAAGAATAAGAATAGTACTGAAAGTTGATCTTAGACATCAACATTTTCATCCACCGGAGGATTCAGCGTTGCTCGACTTTGATGTTGTGGTTGTTAGCACTCTGTGTCAATCGACAGGTAGCGTATCGATCGACACAGAGCCTTCTTGTCGACCCATCCTTCTGGCCAAAGTCTGTCTCTATCGAGACCACTATGTCGATTGACAATAGACATGTCAATCGATATAGAGGTCAATCTTTGAAATTTTTTTAAAGAAAAACAGAAATAAATCAAACTCAAAAATAAAGACATGAATTGAAAAGAAAGCATTTAAAATATTGGGTTACCTCCCAACAAGTTCTTAGTTAATGTCGTAGCTCGATTGTACCTCAATTTCTCAAGTCCATGGAGGTTGGGTGCGGACTTGCCTCCCTCGTGCATAAACCATGTAGACCAATCTATCTTGACTGACAGAAGTGAGCTCGGGGTGAGATGGTGTAATTGGAAATTTTGCCATCTCATTCCCTCACTCCCATTCAATAGCAGCGTGGTCTTCTTTTTCTTCTTCGATTTTCTCCACTTCATCTTTAGAATCTTCGATGGTGGTGATCCGGTTGCACTCGGATTGTTGGTTGCTTTTGTCGTTCACTAAGGTGATATTCTCATCATTGGCATGCAACGTGATCTTGTCGGTTCGATAGTTGATCACAACCTCACTCGTATCCAAGAACTCGCTTTCAAAAATAAGGGGCATACTCACATCGTCTTTCATGTAAAGAACTACAAAGTCTGCAGGAAATATTAGATGACCTAGATGAATGAGAACATCCTAAAGTTTACCTTTTGGGTGTGACACAGATCGGTCCGCCATCTGCAGCGTGATTGTAGTAGGCCTCATCTCTCTGATGTTGAGGCGTTGGAAGATAGAGTATAGCATAAGATTGATGTTGGCACCAGTGTCGCACAACACCTTTTGAAACTTGATCCTCCCAATCTCCCAACTCGGATCACTCCTTTTGATGGAAATCTACTTAAGAAGGAGAAAGTTGCATTGCTCATGAAGCTTAACAGTTGAATTCGCCACGAATTGTTTCTTTCTCATCATTTTCCGGAGGTACTTCATGTAGCCCGGGATTTCTCTCAAAGCTTAGATCAATAGTTAGTTGATACTTACCTTCTTCAAGTTTTCCATGAACCTTGAGAACCTGGAATCCTCCTTTTGTTTAGCAAATCGCTGAGGAAAGGGCATCATAGGAACTGGAGCGGCCTTGGAAGTGGAATTTTGGAGTTGGGATTGCCTCTATGTCGGTCGAGAAATAAGTGTGCCGGTCAACACGGTGTGTCGATCTACAGGCGGGGTGTCAATTGACACGCCTGTCAAAATCGGCCCTAGCGACTCCTTATCTTTGCTCGACTTGTCTGCCATCTCGTGTCCTCTGTGTCGATTGACATCAAGGTTGTTCGTCGAAAAAGAGGTCATTTAAGTGGGATTTTCATCTTCTTCTCCCCCAAACATGTTTTGGGGTATCCCCGGGCCTTTGTAGCTCGTTTCACTTATGAATTTGATAGCCTTACACTTCTTTTGGTTCTTGGGGTTCACTTAGGTGGTGCCAGGCAGCTTCACTTACTTGTGTTTGTAGGGATTTACCGGAGAACCGAATCGCCAATCCATTTGAACCGGATCGTTTCATGGATGTTGAGAACAATGAACATACGATATACCTAGAATGGTTCTATGAATTTAATGCAGTGGGTTACACGAGTTTACCTTAACTCCGTAGTCTCAGATCTGATCTTTCGCGTTTGAATTCCAATCCCTTGATTCAACCACACGATACAATTAAATCTGCGGAAACAGAAATTAGCAAATCTAATTTCTAGATTTAATTCAATAGAAAGAAAGAAAGATTAATCTGTTCTCCAGATTGGGCCTTCAAATCTGTATCCCAATGTTGTTCAATCCTGGTACTAGTGAGGATTCCACAGGACTGTGAATGTGTAGGCCAGAGTCGAAACTTCGACTCCCAAACACACTGGAGACGCCACCCTCTCTTATCTCTCTCTAGGGTTTTGACTGATTTCAAAGTTCTAGGGTTTGAGAGAGAGAACTGTCTATTTATAGACCTAGGGTTGCAAACCCTAATGGGCTACTGGGCTCCATTAAGCACATTTAATTTGGGCCAGACCTGGACCTAATGCAAATAATAAAGTGGGCCTATGAATTAATTAATTCTCATGTCCACAACCCAGGACAACATTAATTAATTAATTAATATTAATTCTTTTTCACCACAGAATTAATACTGACCTACCCCTTTATTATCAGTTATGAGAACGGGCTGCATTTACTTGAGAATCCATATTTAAGGTTACTGGACATTCATTAATTAATCGGAGCTTCTGACAAGCTCTATCTACAATTAATTAATCTCTTATTTTACTGAGCAGTACCACTCAAACCTTATCACTTGTGCTTGAACTTCATCAGCCTGCAGGACTTTAACACGATCAATATTATTGAGCTCCTCAGGGAATCTCCCCATCCTATTACTCAGATATGGTTACCTAGCTCCAGTCTCATTCTGCAATACACGAACTACTATTACCGAAGATGTGGGTATACAAGCACATTACTCAGGCTCTCCACCTTGGAGAGTCAAAGCGACAGTCAACCTGCGCAAGCCCCTGAACCTTCGTTAGGGTTTGAACTCAATCAAGATTGAGATCTTGTATTCTCAGATGTCAGACAGTAGAATACAACTCACTGTGGTCCGATCAATATGCAACCGCACATACCAACATATCAAGTAATCAAGACAGATTACTTCTTTCCGACTATACTACAACTTATACCAACAAACTTATCCTCGTATGATGTCTTGGTTGTGATAATATTTATATCTCACTAGGTCAAGTGATCATACTGACTTCTGCGATCTACAACACGCAGTATGATCGTCCCTATCGGTGAGATAAGAGGATACTGTTGTTACTCGCATGTAAGTTTGTTAACAGATAGGAAATACCGTTGAATGTATACTCATCATAGTAAATGCTTTCTGTATACAAAACCCAACAGTGTTGCGTACCTAGTGAGGTAGCAATTTGACTCACTTGAGTCTCGATCATCTACACGCTTCCCAAGTCAGTCCACCTTAATAGTCACCCCTGCCACTTCTTGTTTGATATTTCCAACCCGGTAGTTCGAAGCTTTGATGAACTTCGAGAACACCTCATCAAGGCTATCCTTCTTCTTTTCCATGATCTCCACAATTTGAACATCAAAATAAGGTGGTGGATGTCTCGTGCCTTCTGATTGAGCGTAAGAGAAATCGGGATGAGCTCTTTGTGGGTAATGCTGGTATCCCCCTTGCCGGTACTGATTTTGGTAACCTCCTCAGTTCATGTAGTTCACGTCGGCTACGGGATCAACCTGTGCAATGAAAACACAAGCTACATTAGATGCCAGTTTCTCCATCTCCCATTTGAGCTTTTCAATTTCCTTTTTGAGGGTGTCATCTTCTTTCTTCTCCACTACCTTCTCTTGAGGTCTCCTTGGATTAGCCCACTTTTGAGTATGCAAGGCCACCTTTTTAAAAACCTTGAGGGCTTTGTCGGTGGACTTGCTCATCACAAAACCATCGGTTGCATTGTCGATCGATTCTTGAGTTCTTTCGTTCATCCCTAAGTAGAAGATATGAGCCTGCTGCTCGGTGTCGACTCCATGGCCAAGACAACTTCTCAACAACTCACTGAATCTGCTCCACGCCTTAAATAGGGTCTCATCAATTATTTGGTGGAATTTTAGAATCTCCATGTTCTTCTGAATGATCACAGAACGTAGGAAGAAGGTGGCAAGGAACTTTGCTCGAAGATCGGATCAAGTACGGATGTTGTTGCAATCCAGAGATGTAAACCACATCCGAGTCTGATCCAAAAGTGAGAAGGGTAACAAGCGTAAACGGATCACATCCTGGCTGAATTTGTTCTGCTAGACAGTCTCACACACCTCCACAAACATCCGGAGGTGAGTGTATGGATCCTCCACAACTCGGCCACCATATTGATAATGTTTACCATCTGAATCAGACCAGTTTTGAGTTCAAAGTTATTGGCATTGATCTCAATAATGAATCCCTTATTATCGGGTTGCAGTCTATACCTCCTTGACATGGCGTTGATCCTCATCATCAGAGTCCTCTTAGCACAGCCTTTCTTGTTCTCTTCCTCTTTCTCTCCTTGCAGCCTCGGCTCTCTCGGCTTCCTGTTCCACTATTAGCTGCCTGATCAGCTCTCTCATTTGATTCACCTCTTGGACCAACAATAGAGCATTCTTTTGGGTGAGTTATATGTCTGGGTCCTCCAAAGGTGCCTTATTGGGAACATCCTCCTCATTTTGATTGGTTGGTGGCTCCATGTTGATGATGGTGTTTTTTTTCTCCTTATTTTTCCTTCTCCTGACTGTGACCTCAATTTCTAGATTGAAGGCTTCGAGTGGTTTGCCCTGAACCCTCAATCCATGCGACTTGAGAACAAACATAAAAAAATATTTATGTCGATCGATAGGGTGTCGGTCGATCGAAATGAAGGACATTGTTGTGTTGATCGACACAAAGGGTGTCGATCGATACAGAGGTCGAAATAGAAACCTACTCACACACACGAAACACAAATTATTTCTGATAGTCAAATTTCATCTTTGAATGAAGCATTCAGTCGACTTCTTCACACTGAGCTTACTAGTAATGTTCCACCTTCTCCACATAACAATGTTCTCCTCAGTCGTGCACCTGCTCATCAATCTGGGTGGCCACAACATAAGAATAATGGAAATAAGAGATCTCAGCCACATTGGACAGCAACTGCAGAGTGTCATTACTATCATCAGATTGGTCATACAAAGAAAGACTATCAAAACGTTGGTATAATAAAAATAGAAGAAGGATCTTCCAATATGCTCATGTGGTTGGAAGTGGTTCGAGCAATTCTAATGATTCTATCACCATCTCTACGAGTGAGCATGCCAAGCTAATGCAACAATCAACTCAATCTAGCTTTGTTACATCTATTGCCGAGTTAGGTAATCCTAATGCTTCTAATCATGTCTTCAATGCTCGTTCAAAACACATCGAGGCCGACATTCACTTTGTCCGAGAAAAGATCCAAACACAAGAAATGGAAGTTTGTTACATTCCTTCCGAAGATCAAGTGGCCGATTTGTTCACTAAACCTCTCAAGATTTTACGATTCTTGCTTCTGTCAGCTAAGCTTAATCTTTGTTCGTCACTATGCTTGGGTTCAAACAGGGTGTATTAGGATTAAACAAAGAATGCACAGAAACATCATACAAGTGCAGCTTCTGGAAGCTCTGCAAGCTCGCCTTTTGGATGCTCGAATAACCTAGATGAAAAAGCTTCTAGATAGTTGTTCTTCTAGATAATTATAGTTAAGTTGTTAGAGTGTAGATCCATCTAGAATATTCTCTTGTTACAACTAAGAAGCTCAATATATATACACGTAAATGTATTCATTTGGAAATAGTGAAATCATTTTCTATTTTCTTAATTTAGATTAATTATACACACACTTTACATGTCCACATAAAAGCTCGAACCCATAACCTCTCGGTCATAGGTAGAGTGCTTTTACCACTACACCCAGAGCAAGGGCCATCATTTTCTATTTTCAAATTCTCTCTTCTCTCTCTTTGGTTCATGTATGCATGAAACCATGCAACTCTAACACTATTATATTTTTTTTGTTGTAGTGGAGATTGTAAGAAGAATCACCCCTCGCATTGTGCTCAACAATTATGTTATAGTTTCGTTCAAACACCTCAAGCCTGTACAACTTTTCTTTCTAAAAAAGATACGTTATTTCATATCTTTTGCACCAATCATTGAAAATCCTCTGCATTTCTTGGCTTTTTTTTCTAGAAAAACTGGTTATGCTTTTCCCTTGAGAAACATGGGGAACTTTGATTGAAGTAGACAGGTTTTTTGGGAGGATTAATGAATGAATAAAGGACTCAGATTCTTGATAACCGCTACAACACTAACCATCAATAACAAATATTCTATTGCTGGTTTGATCTTTTATTTGCATGATGAAAATATTCGCTACCAACGGCCTACCTTTGCAAATAGTAACATTGGACCCAAATATGATTGGGCTGAAAGAATTAAGCCCAGGTCCAATAAAGGCGGCAACATCTCAAGAAGGCCCACCCGAATAGGCTCTACAACCTCCGAATAATGAACTCAATTAAGCGCACAAGGACCTGCCCAACGGACCATCCCAAAGGAACATGAACCGCCAGCAAGGTCCAGCTCCCAGAGTACATGACCCAGACCATAGATCATGACCTACCAGGCGAGGGTCCTACCGAGGACTCTGATAACTCTCATAAAGAGTTATCTTTTGATTTCTTTTCATGAACTTTAGATGTTGTTTTGAATAAGATGCTTAGCAATCGAAGTCCTTTTTGCTTGTTTATGCTCATTTACGATTAAGTCATAGTATTTTAAATTGTGCAAGCTTTAATAAGTTTTTGCAAGCATTTGGTGAAGTTTCGACCAGGTTTTGGATGCTAGAGCTTCATTGCCGCACGCTGATTAAAGATATGCTCGAGCTTGAGAAACGCATGATCAGAAGGGAAGAAACTTTCTCTCTCCGGGACCACTCAAAGACAAGGATAAAGGTCCTTTTTGATCTTGTCTGTTGAGAAGACAAGTGGCACTGAAGGAAGCCGATCCTTTGTCTGAAGGAAACAATGACATCTGCACACGTGGACGCATCATGGAAAAAGAAGGAAATCAACGGCTATGATAAAGAATTTATGAATCAAAAGGCTTTGCAATTTTTGGAGGAGAATAACAAGAATTTTCAGAGAGCACGAACGGAGAGCAGAGGTGCAGAGAGATAGAGCTTGGAGAAGAAGTAACCGGAGCATGAAGGATCATCATCTATAGTTTGATTTTAGATTTTCAAGCTGTATTTTCTGAGGATGAATGATCTTATGCTTTTATTTCTTTTATTTCCGAGCATGAACTAATCTCATTTACACTTGGGTTGTGGAACAAAGTACCATTTGCTTGAATATATGTTAGAGTCAAGTCTTGCATGACTGAACTTATCTTTAATCTTGTTTTCAACCGTTTCTTGAGCACAACAGTGAATGGAAACCAATCACCTATGGAGACTGAAAGGTGAAATAGGCCGAGGGGATTTTAGATAATTGTGTTGATCTCATAGACATATGGGAAAATACAACTTAATCGAGCTTAGCTTCATTTCGTCATCATCAAATCACTGAGAGAGGCATAGACATATGAATCTTGGTGAGAGGGTGTAGATCTAGTAGAACGACAGTTTGCTAGGCAGAATTAGAAAAAGTTCTAAGGTTCAGAGAATTGCGAGACATAAACTCTAGCATATCGGATAGCAATGGTGCATTGTATTTCAAAACCCGAGTGTCTTTTCCAGTACTTGTGAATCCATTTATAATATTTATGCTTATTTTGTGGAACGAGGAAATACTACTGATCATGGCTTTAGTAGGAATTATAGTTTATGCATATTTATGTTTTGAGTAGAAGTTAGAAGCAACAACTCTTGCTTTACAAACAATTCTTAGTGCACAATTTAGACAATCACTCCCTTGGGTTCGATATCTGGTCTCACTTGACTATATTACT
>JAPKLW010001392.1:0-123850 GCA_026898455.1 Plectranthus barbatus | reverse complement strand
TATATGATCGATCTGATTGTGGAAACTAATCATTTTCATGATGCAGGGAGATTAGTAGTTTATGAGTGAAAAGATTGTAAGAGAACTATTTCCATTTGATCCAGAAATTGAGAGGACTTTTATAAGGAACAGAAGGAAACAGAAAGTTAGAAAGATGGCTGAAGAACAACCAGAGAGGAACATTGATGATAAGAATAGAATCATCAGAACCCTCATGGCACCAAGGTTTACTGATTTTGATCCTGGGGTAGTGAGACCTGAAGTGAAGGCACAACACTTTGAGCTAAAGCCTGTGATGTTCCAGATGTTACAGAGTTTGGGGCAATTTAGTGGGCTAGCTACAGAAGATCCTCACCTTCACTTGAAATCATTTCTGGAAATCTGTGATAATTTCAAGCTGCAAGGAGTAACAGCTGAGGCATTGAGGATGCGATTATTTCCTTTCTCCTTGAGGGATAGTGCTAAAACTTGGCTTACAAATTTGACACCAGGATCTGTTACAACTTGGAATGAGCTTGCTGAAACTTTTCTGATGAAATACTTTCCTCCTACTAGGAATGCAAGGTGTAGAAATGCTATTATGTCTTTCAAACAGGAATGTGATGAATCAGTTAGTGAAGCATGGGAAAAGTACAAAGAATTGCTGAGAAGGTGTCCAAATCATGGAATCCCTTATGGTATGCAGATAGAGATCTTTTACAATGGGTTACATGGGAACTCCAGGATGATGATCGATGCCACTGCAGGGGGAGCCCTGTTGGATAAAACTTACGATGAAGCTTGTGAAATCTTAGACAAGATAGCTGCAAACAACTATCTGTGGGCTACTTCTAGAGCAGCAGCTGTAACTACTCCAAAAGTTGCAGGGGTCCTAGAAGTGGATCTTATTCAGGTTCTTACTGCACAAATGGAAGCTCTGGGGGCAACCATGAAAAATATAGAGAAAAACATCAGTCAAGCTATGGTTTCCCAGATGTCTAATGAAACTGCAATGGTCCTGAGTTGTATTTATTGTGGGGAAGGACATCAATTTGAGGAATGCCCTTCAAATCCAGCATCGATGTGCTATATGGGAAACAGGCCTCAGCAGTACCAGGGAAACAATAACCCATACTCAAACACTTATAACCCAGGGTGGAGGAACCATCCTAATCTTTCATGGTCTGGGCAGGGAAATCAAAATGCTGAAACACGAGACCAGCATAATAACTTTAACAAAGGTGGATACAATCAGTATAACCAGCAGCAAAACAATCCACAACAGAGTGGTTAGCATCAAAGTTTAGAAGCACCACCTCAGAAACCTGAGAAATCCATGGAAGATATGATGAAAGAATTTATGGCTAAGAATGAGATGAGATTGAAAAGTCAAGATGCTTTGATACAGAGCCAAGCCTCCTCATTAAGAAACCTGGAGGTACAAATGGGGCAGTTAGCTAATGATATCAGGAACAGACCACAAGGGAGTTTGCCTAGCAATACAGAGAACCCTAGAGGGGGAAATGAGCAGTGTAAAGTGGTAACCATGAGAAGTGGGAGACAGATTGATGAGATACCTGCAGAAGCACAGCAGCAAAAGGAAGGGTCATCTGAGAATGAGGAACATGTTGGAACTAAGACCCAGAGGGAAGGAAAAGCACCTGTCAAAGAGTCTTATCCAGTAATCAATGAGGAGTTGGTGAACTAAGAGAAACCTGTTGATCCCCCTGAAGGAAATGTGCTAAACAGCAAAAGGAAATCAGTGGAAGATGACCGCAGTTTACCTCAACCACCATACCTTGTCAGATTCAAAAAGCATAAGGAAGAGGAGCAGTTCAAAAAGTTCGTGGACATGCTTAAAAAAATTCACATTAATGTACCTTTGGTAGAAGCTCTGGAACAAATGCCAACTTATGTGAAATTTCTGAAGGACATTTTGACTAAAAAGAAAAGGCTGAAGGAGTTTGAGACCGTGTCTCTGTTTGAGGAAGTTAGTGGACCTTTAAGGAGGCAAATTCCAGCAAAATTAAAGGATCCAGGAAGCTTCACCATTCCCTGCTCAATAGGGGGATGGGATGTAGGAAGAGCATTATGTGATCTTGGAGCTAGTGTGAACTTGATGCCACTCTCCATTTTTTAAGAAGCTGGGTATTGGAGGAGCAAGGCCAACAACTATCACTCTGCAGCTTGCAGACAGATCAATTGTTCATCCAGAGGGAAATATTGAAGATGTATTGGTTAGAGTGGATAAGTTCATTTTCCCTGCAGACTTTATCATTCTAGACTATGAAGCTGATAGAGAAGTACCCATTATCCTGGGGAGACCTTTCTTAGCTGCAGGGAGAACATTGATTGATGTGGAAAAAGGGGAACTGATTATGAGAGTTCATGAAGAACAGGCTACTTTTAACCTGTATAACACCATGAAGTTGCCAGATGATTCGGAAGACTGTTTCACCATTGGAATTTTGGAATCAGTGATAGCGGAGCATGTGGAAGGATTGCAACAGGATGAATGTGAGAATGAAGACATGACAGAGGAAAATGCTGTAACATGGGTTGAACATGGTGCAAAGTTTGGGGGGTACAAGGCTAATTTCGAATCCCTGGATCTTATGAACAGAGAGCAGAAGGAACCAAAGTCTTCACTTGAAGATTCCCCTGAACTAATACTTAAGCCTCTGCCAAATCACTTAAAATATGTATATCTGGGAGAAGCAGACACTCTGCCTGTGATAATTGCCCCTAATTTGAAAGATGAGGATGAACAGAAGCTGATGCACATGCTTAGGAAACATAAACAGGCAATTGGGTGGACTATATCAGATATTAAGGGAATAAGCCCTACAATTTGTATGCATAAGATATTGTTGGAAGATGGGATTAAGAACTCAGTGCAGCCACAAAGAAGGCTCAACCCCAACATGAAGGAAGTTGTGAAAAAGGAAATCATCAAATGGTTGGATGCTGGGATCATTTTTCCTATTTCAGACAGTTCATGGGTGAGCCCAGTGCAATGTGTACCCAAGAAAGGAGGAGTTACTGTGGTACAGAATGAAAAGAATGAGATGATAGCCACAAGGACAGTTTCTGGGTGGAGGATCTGCATAGATTATAGGAAGTTGAATGATGCCACCAGAAAGGATCATTTTCCATTACCTTTTGTAGATCAAATGCTGGACAGATTGGCTGGTCAGGATTACTATTGCTTTTTGGATGGATATTCTGGATATCATCAGATTGCCATAGCTCCAGAACATCAAAGTCTAACTACATTTACTTGTCCTTTTGGGACCTTTGCATTTAGAAGAATGCTATTCGGTTTGTGCAATGCTCCAGCAACCTTTCAGCGTTGCATGATATCCATATTTTCTGAAATGATTGAGAATGGGTTGGAAGTGTTTATGGATGACTTTTCAGTCTTTGGGAAGGATTTTAATACATGTCTAGGAAATCTTGAACGAGTACTGCAGTTATGTGAGAAGTCACAATTGGTCTTAAACTGGGAGAAATGCTGTTTCATGGTACAGCAAGGGGTAGTACTAGGGCACAAGATTTCAAACAAAGGCATTGAAGTTGACCCTGCAAAAATTGAAGTAATAGATAGAATGCCAATTCCAGGGTCAGTTAAGGTAGTTAGAAGCTTTCTAGGTCATGCAGGCTTTTATAGAAGGTTCATTAAGGACTTTTCTAAGATAACCAAGCCACTATCTGAGCTGTTGGAACAAGACAGAATGTTTGATTTTAGCAGTGACTGCATGAGGGCATTTGAGAAACTGAAAGCTGCACTTCTTACAGCCTCTGTAATGCAACCACCAGATTAGGATGAACCCTTTGAACTGATGTGCGATGCAAGCAATTATGCAGTTGGGGTAGTATTGGGGCAGAGAAAGGGTAAAGTCTTCCTGTCTATTTACTATGCTAGCAAAACTATGGATGGTGCACAGAAGAATTATACCACTACAGAAAAAGAGTTGTTAGCTGTAGTGTTTGCTTTTGACAAGTTTAGATCCTATCTGGTGGGAGCCAAAGTTATTGTATTCACAGATCATTCAGCAATAAAGTACTTGATGGCTAAGAAAGATGCAAAACCAAGGCTCATCAGATGGATACTTCTCCTGCAAGAATTCGATTTGGAGATCAAAGATAGAAAAGGGACAGAAAACTAAGTTGCTGATCATCTTTCGAGGTTGGAAAATCCATTTGGAGTGGATGACACAGTACAAACTAATGATGCTTTTCCAGATGAGCAAATTTCGGCATGCAAAGAAGAAGATGCACCCTGGTTTGCAGATATTGCAAATTATCTTGCTACAGGCCGAAAACCATACGGTTTGCATGGACAGCAGCTGAAGAGGTTCCTGCATGATTCCAAGTACTATTACTGGGATGACCCAACCTTATACAGGTTAGGCCCTGATCAGATTTTTAGAAGGTGTGTCCCAGATTATAAAATTTCAGATATTCTGAATGAATGCCATGCTTCAGCATATGGGGGGCATTTTGGGGGACAGAGGACAGCTGCTAAAGTGTTACAATCAGGATTTTACTGGCCAGGAATTTTCAAAGATGCTTTTGAGTTCGTAAAGAACTGTGATAGATGCCAAAGGGTAGGAAATTTGCCAGCTAAGAATGCTATGCCTCTGACCAACATTGTTGAAGTTGAACTTTTTGATGTGTGGGGTATGGACTTCATGGGGCCCTTTCCACCCTCTTTTGGAAATGAGTATATCCTGTTAGCAGTCGATTATGTTTCTCGTTGGGTAGAAGCTTGTGCTTGTGCTCACAATGATGCTGCCATTGTAATCAAATTTCTGCACAAAAACATTTTCACAAGGTTTGGAACTCCAAGGGCAATCATCAGTGATGAGGGGACTCATTTCATTAATAAGAGCTTGGCTGCTCTTCTTGTCAAGTACAACATTAATCACAAGGTCTCAACTGCTTATCATCCACAGACCAATGGATTAGCTGAGTTGTCAAACAGAGAGGTTAAGAGTGTTTTGGAAAAGGTGGTGAACACCACAAGGAAGGACTGGTCTAAACATTTGGATGATTCATTGTGGGCTTACAGGACAGCCTATAAGACACCTTTGGGGATGTCTCCTTATAGGATTGTATTTGGAAAAGCTTGTCATTTGCCCCTGGAAATGGAGCATAAGGCATTTTGGGCCACCAGGAAACTAAATCTTGATCCTAAGTCAAGTGGGGAAAAGAGGATGCTGCAGCTCAATGAATTGGAAGAATTGAGGATTCAAAGCTATGAGAATGCAAAAATTTACAAGGAAAAGTGAAAAGATGGCATGATAGCAAGATTGTAAACAGACATTTGGAAGAAGGGCAGCAAGTTTTACTTTTCAATGCTAGACTGAGGTTGTTTCCTGGCAAGCTTAAATCCAGATGGTCAGGGCCTTTCACTTTGGTAAAAATTTACCCTAATGGAGCTGTGGAGCTGAAAGATGAAGGCACAGGAGATACATTCAAAGTTAATGGACAGAGGGTCAAACAATATCATGAAGGAGGATGGAGCAAGCTGAAGGATTCTTCCAAGTTGGATGAACCTTAAAGTGAGGTAACCTAAGCCATCATGAGGATTAGATGAAGCATGTGGTGATGGCTTAGGATATTTTAATTCTGCATTTATTTTCTGCCTAGTTAAATTTAAATTTGCTGTGAATAAATCTTAGGAATAGTTGAATGCTACAGCCTGTTAGTAGCATGATTATTGAGTCCTACTTCGTTGTCGTTTAATTTCATGCAGTAGACTTAATATTTTATTTGATAATAGTTTGTAGAGTGTTTATAATTTAGTCCATAGAATCAGTTCATAAAAAAAAAGAGAAAGGCATTTTTGGCCTAAATAAAGTAAAAAAAAATAAAAAAAAAGAAGAAGAGAGAATAGACAGCTGTGATAGCCTGTAAATTTTTAGAGCTAATTCCCTCATTGTTTGTTTGGGATTTAGTCGAAGTGTGATAGTGATCACAAACTGCTGAAAAGTAGAGGTTATAGAAGGAAGAATTGAAATAAATTCAAGGGTGGAATAAGAAGGACAACACCTCTAGACTTGAAGTCACTCTTTCCAAATTTTCTCACCTTGAACCGTGGCCTAACATTAGAAGCTTTCAAAGTCCTTTTGATCTAAGTGTGGTGTGAAGCTTATTAGTTGAGAACAAGAGAGGATGATTGGGTAGGAAAAGAAACATGGCATTGATGAGCATTGAATCTTGAATAAGTAGTTAAAGTTAAGCTCAGCTCTGTTTTAGCTATCTAAAAATCTGATTTTCTCTTCGGACAGCTTTGGATTGTGAGATTAGATTAATATATCTTGTTAAACTTTGCAAAGAGCGAGGACTGAAGTTGAGCAATCAAAAGAACTACTACTCATGCTTTCTTTTTAAATTTTTGCTGAAGACTTCATAAATAAGGAGATGAACTATTCTAGCTTATTGCTTGCAAAATTTACTTTTGGTCTAGTTTGTTTTTGTTGCTTGAGGACAAGCAACATCTTAAGTTTGGGGGGGTGATAACTCTCATAAAGAGTTATCTTTTGATCTCTTTTCATGAACTTTAGATGTTGTTTTGAATAAGATGCTTAGCAATCGAAGTCCTTTTTGCTTGTTTATGCTCATTTACGATTAAGTCATAGTATTTTAAATTGTGCAAGCTTTAATAAGTTTTTGCAAGCATTTGGTGAAGTTTTGACCAGGTTTTGGATGCTAGAGCTTCACTGCCGCACGCTGATTAAAGATATGCTCGAGCTTGAGAAACACATGATCAGAAGGGAAGAAACTTTCTCTCTCCGGGACCACTCAAAGACAAGGATAAAGGTCCTTTTTGATCTTGTCTGTTGAGAAGACAGGTGGCACTGAAGGAAGCCGATCCTTTGTCTGAAGGAAACAATGACATTTGCACACGTGGATGCATCATGGAAAAATAAGGAAATCAACGGCTATGATAAAGAATTTATGAATCAAAAGGCTTGGCAATTTTTGGAGGAGAATAACAAGAATTTTCAGAGAGCACGAACGGAGAGCAGAGGTGCAGAGAGATAGAGCTTGGAGAAGAAGTAACCGGAGCATGAAGGATCATCATCTATAGTTTGATTTTAGATTTTCAAGCTGTATTTTCTGAGGATGAATGATCTTATGCTTTTATTTCTTTTATTTCCGAGCATGAACTAATCTCATTTACACTTGGGTTGTGGAACAAAGTACCATTTGCTTGAATATATGTTAGAGTCAAGTTTTGCATGACTGAACTTATCTTTAATCCTGTTTTCAACTGTTTCTTGAGCACGATAGTGAATGGAAACCCATCACCTATGGAGACTGAAAGGTGAAATAGGCCGAGGGGATTTTAGATAATTGTGTTGATCTCATAGACATATGGGAAAATACAACTTAATCGAACTTAGCTTCATTTCGTCATCATCAAATCATTGAGAGAGGCATAGACATATGAATCTTGGTGAGAGGGTGTAGATCTAGTAGAACGACAGTTTCCTAGGCAGAATTAGAAAAAGTTCTAAGGTTCAGAGAATTGCGAGACATAAACTCTAGCATATCGGATAGCAATGGTGCATTATATTTCACAACCCGAGTGTGTTTTCCAGTACTTGTGAATCCATTTATAATATTTATGCTTATTTGGTGGAACGAGGAAATACTACTGATCATGGCTTTTGTAGGAATTATAGTTTATGCATATTTATGTTTTGAGTAGAAGTTAGAAGCAACAACTCTTGCTTTACAAACAATTCTTAGTGCACGATTTAGACAATCACTCCTTTGGGTTCGATATCTGGTCTCACTTGACTATATTACTTGTGGATTGTGTATACTTGCACATTGGTTCTGTAGTCACACTATAGCACACAATAGACTCCCACAACCCACTCCTCCTAACAAGAAACTTCGAAGCCAGCACTTACGACCTACTAGGATAATTAAAAGGGTGAATCCCAAGCTGCGCTGAAGGTAGGTGGAAATCCTAATCTAACTACCCCATGGAAATCGGAACCACCCCCCGATTCCTCCGTGCTGTCAAAAAGAAGGACACCTGATCGACCTAAAACCCTAGTTCAACAGCCCCGAAAAGGCACAACGACCACTACCCCCAACGACATCTATAGAAATTGGAACTACTCCCGAGATTCATTAGGGTTGTAACGGCTCCCTTGTTCTATAAAAGGGTCATCGATAGTTCATTTTGCACATGATTTTTCGCTAGTATACTTGTATTTTTCAGCTCATTCGCTCAATTCCTCGTTATCATCAATATTGTTATCTTATTTCGTTGTTCTTTGGTCATATTCAATTTTGTTTCTCATAAGTTCCAAAAGTTCCTACTTCATCACAAATCGAACCTCAACAATCTAGCACCCATTGTGGGGCATTTGGAACAAAAATCTGATTTGTTTTGCAGGAAATGGCTGAAGAACAAGCTCCAATCATGAACTCCGACGTTGAGAGCTCCCCTCCTCGGGAGGATGAACCACGGGAACTTAAGTTGTGGCGCTCCAGAACCTCCTTCTTGGGAAGGAACAAAACCGTGTGATGCAGCTAGTGTTGAGCTTTCCTCCGCCGCCGCCTCTATCGATGAATGATTTGAATGTGGCGCAACTCATGAACCAGGTGAGAGACGCGCAACAGAAGATTGCAAGGATCATACTCAAAATGGAGCTGATGACGAGAGCTCATCGAGAAGTGCTAGAGGAGAATCAATGTCTCCGAGTAGCAAAACCTACGACGAACCACCAGCCATGGGTCACTGCCGTTGAAAGTTCCACTCGGCGTCCGCCGATCACCCCGAGGAACTTGAATGCGGAGTTCAACCACAACACGGGCAGGCGTGGCCAAAACGTCCCACCGGGCGCAGGAAGAGGACCCAGGACCTGGCCTGGTGAAGGCGAAACCCCGACAGTCGCTGCAGCAGCGATGAGTGCAATCGAGAGTTGTTTAAACTACTTTGAGTCCTTGTTGGCTCGCATTTTGGGAGTACCACCACCAGAGAGGAACACCACATAGGAGAGCTACGCGGACTGACCCTTCGCTCCCAGCATCGCCAATGTCAAAATCTCGGCAAGGTTTGTCCCACCGAACTTCTTCCCAAATGATGGGATCACAGACCCAGAAAACCACATCGCTATCTACAAGCAAAAGATGTTTTCCGCGTTCGTACCAGCCGAAGATGGGAGGCATGCATGTGCAAGAACTTTGGGTCTAGCCTGATCGGACCCGCCAGAGTGGTTCCTGAGCCTCCCGCATAGATGCATATCAAACTTCGTTGAGCTCCACCAACTTTTCGGCGGCAATATGCCAGCAGCCGGAAACTAGAAAACACCTGGATGAGCTTTATGCCATCATCAAGAAGCCCAGGGAGCCCCTGCTCTTCTACGTCGCCCGCTTCAACAATGAGTTGATCAACATCCCAAACTGTCCCCAGTTGACCGCAATTGGGGCTTTCAGGAAGGGTCTCGACAAAGACTCCTACTTGTACAAAGAATTGATTTTGTACCCCTGTCTGGCGCTGGAAGAAGATGAAACCTACCGTGTCTCGAGGAGGAATGCCCTCTGCACTCCAGGGAGGTTGTTGAGGGATGAAAGGTACGATCTTTGTGGCAAGACGGAGGCCAGGTCACACCCATACACACGACCCCCCCGAAGCAACACTCCTTATGTACAAGACTATACTTTGAGTATAGAACCCTCAGATATGATGAACAACGTACTCAAGCATATGCCAGGGGCTGTGTGATGGCCGCCGCGGATGACGACGGACCCTGCCTTGCGAGACGCCAAGAAATTTTATGAATTCCATAACGATCATGGCCTTCCGCCTAAAGGGAAGAAGACCTAGACCCGTGGGAAGACTAACCGCGAGAAGATGCCAGAAGGTGACAAGCCTCCACCGGCATCCCCAACGATAGAAAAAATGGTGCACTATATCACCGGAGGATTGGAAGTAATCAAAATCAACCGGACTTCGGCAAAAAGTTAAGGGATTCGTGAACTGAATCACAAAGTCTGTTTGCTCAGATCGTTAATTGGAATATCAAAAATAAATTTCTATGCCTATGATTATTCCTAGCACGCTCCTATTGATTATGCATAAAGAAGGTTTATACGGAATACCTAGATTGTGAAACCCAGAAGAACGAGTGCGCAGAGATTCCTCTTGATCTTTTTCCCACGCACAAAGATTAATTCCCTAACAGATAAAAGGAATTAAATCAGATGAAAATATATTAATATTTTTGAAACAGAAGAGGGAGAGAAGAAAGAAGATCCTCCTGATCTGATCTTTTGATCTGTATCCCAACTAACTCTGAATATCTGGTGAAGATTCCCTTCAGATTCCTTGTCCGGTGGAGAAGAGGAATTTCCTCCACGTTTCTCACATCTAGTCGATCACCACAGCTCCCAAATTTTGGTTTGTTGTGTACAACTTATGATCTTGTGGTGTGTGGAGATCTGAGGAACTGAGGCCTATTTATAGAAAAATACTGGACTTCTATTGGGCCTGAGTTTCATGGGCCAGACCAGGGACCAGAATGCAAATAGGAAATAAGGCCTATCAATTAATTAATTCACATATTCAACCCAGAATATAATTAATATTGATTCATTCCACAAGAGAATCAATATTGTCCTACCTATTTGCTACCACGTTTTGAGGTACGGGTTGCATGGGCTCGATTTATCCCCACATTTAAGGTTACAGACATTCGTAAATTAATTTAAGCTCTGACAAGCCATTTAATTAATTAACATCTAATATTCCTCAGTCAATCCACTCAAACCTTTTCACTTATGCTTGAACTTAATCAGCCTGAAGGACTTTAGCATAACGAACCTTTTGAGCTGCTCAGGGAATGTCACCATCCTATATTGGATGTGATTTCCTAGTTCCGGTACCAAACAGTCATACACAAACTGCTATTACCCAAGATACAGATATACAACCTCAACCAGAGCCTTTCACTGCAACTCAAAGTAATACACAATCTGCATATACTTATGTACCTTCATATGGGCTTAGGATCTCATAAGCCATAGAGATCTAGATTCTCTTAATGTCAGATAAAAGAATCGATCTCAACTTAGGTCCTTATTAATGTGTGCCCCACACCAGCATACCAAGCCATCCAAGATAAGATGCTTATTACCGCGTATGCTGCAGCCTACACTGACAGTTTATCCTGGAACTGTCTCAGCTGTGATAACCATTTATATCTTGCTAGGTCAAACAATACATATGATCTTCCGTGATCTACTACACAGCGTATGATCTCCGTATCGACGAGATAAGAGGATAATTGTGTTTGCGACACATGTTTGTTAATTCAGACAGGAGATGAACATACAACAGTTATGATTCCCAGTATATTAACCAATCGACCTTGTACATAATATACCAATGATAATGCTTTTAGTATATAAATCCTTCAATCTCCCATTTATACTCAAAGCATTATACAGGTGCTTTCCAGAGTATAACGCGTCTAAACTAATCCAGCTATTACATCAATCATTCTACGTGGCTGGCTTTGCCCTCAGCCCAAGGTTACGTGCATGCATCTCGTAGACCTTCTGAGGCAGAGCTTTTGTGAATGGATCCGCTAGATTATCTTTTGTATCAATCTTCTCTACTAGCACATCACCCTTTGCTACGATTTCTCGTATAATATGATACTTCCTTTCAATGTGTTTTGTTGCTCTGTGAGTTCGTGGTTCCTTTGAATTAGCCACAGCTCCCGAATTATCACAATATACCATGATGGTCTTGGGCAGCTTAGGAATCACGTCCAACTCCAGAAGGAAGTTTTAAAGCCATAATGCTTCTTTCGAAGCTTTAGAAGCTGCCACATATTATGCTTCCATGGTGGAGTCAGCAATGCACTTCTGCTTTGCACTCCTCCATGATTTGGCCCCACCTCCCAATGTAAACACATAGCCAGAGGTGGACTTCATTTCGTCTCGGTCTGCCTGGAAATCCGAATTAGTATAACCCACAGGGCACAACTCCTCACACTGATAGACGAGACAATAGTCTCTAGTCTTTTTCAAGTATTTGAGTATGTGCTTTACCGCGGTCCAATGCGACTGTCCATGGTTAGACTGGTATCTTGCTACCATGCCTACACCGAAGCAGATATGTGGCCCCGTACATAGCATTGCATACATGAGGCTCCCCACGGCCGATGCATACGACATGTTCCTCATCTTATCTTTCTCCTTTTGTGTCACCGGACACTGATCCTAGGAAAGATTTATGCCATGTCTGAAGGGTAACAGACTTTTTCTTGGCAGTTTGCATGCTGAAACGAGCAATCACAGTATCCACATATGATCCTTGATACAAGGTCAGCATCCTCTTATTGCGCTCCCGCAATACTTTTACCCCTAGGATGTATCCTGCCTCCCCAAGGTCCTTCATATGAAACTGTTTAGATAACCACCCCTTTATGCCCGACAATACTTCCACATTGTCGTCAAATAGGAGAATATCATCTACATAAAGTGCAAGGAACACCACACTTCCGCTGACACATAAATGGTACACGCAACTCTCGTTTGAACATTGTGAAAATCCATAGGATTTAATCACTTCGTCAAAACGTAGATTCCATGACCGTGAAGCTTGTTTAAGTCCATACAGCGACTTCCTTAGCTTCCAGACCAAATGTTCTTCGCCCTTCTGCACATAACCTTCTAGCTGTTGCATATAGATGTCCCTACCTTCTTCAAGGTACCCGTTTAGAAACGCGGTTTTGACATCCATCTGCCAGATTTCTAGGTCCTTATGTGCTGCTATGGCTAGGAGAATTTGAATGGACTTAAGCATGGCTACCGGTGAAAAGGTCTCATCATAGTCTACACCTTCTTTCTGACTATAACCCTTCGTCACCAGCCTTGCTTTGAAAGCTATAATTTCACCATTCGCTCCTTTCTTTCTTTTGTATACCCATTTGCACCCGATGGCTCGATAGCCATCTGACAAATCAATTTTCTGGTATACATCCATAGCCGTAATGGATTCTATTTCCGAATCCATGGCGATCAGCCATTTGTCTGCATCTTTATCAGATACCGCCTCGTCATATGTCCAGGGATCGGTATCATCCAGTCCATTTTCCGGGATCAAGTCAGAGGACTCTCCCATGAACATATACCTCTCGGGTTGGTGGACAACCCTCCCACTGCGATGAGGCATCTGAACCGTGTCAGTAGTTGGCACAGTACCTGTTGGTCCCATACCTTGCATTAGTGGCAGTGTTGTTATTGCCTCACATATTACAGGTGGATTTACCACTACACAGGGCTTTCCTGATGGAATTGCTTTCTTATCCTCAAGCTCGTGGAGGATAAATTCATTCTTGGATCTGTAGTTTCTTACATATTCGTCCTCCAAGAATCTTGCGTTGGTACTGACAACCACTTTCTGATTCTCAGGACAATAAAAGTAACCACCTTTTGTTTGCATGTGATATCCTAAAAATAGCATCAGCTTACACCTACTTTCTAACTTATCAGGTTCTTTTGTCAGCACATATGTTGGACAAACCCAAACCCTCACTTTGTTCAAACTTGGCTTTCGCTCATACCAGAGTTCTAGAGGCGTTTTAGGAACTGATTTAGAAGGTACCAGGTTAAGCAAATAGGCCGCTGTATACAAGGCATATCCCTAAAACGAAATTGGCAAGCTTGCATAACTCATCATCGACCTGACCATTTCAGAGAGTGTTCTATTTCTTTGTTCCGCTACACCATTTTGTTGAGGGGTTCCTGGTGCAGTCCACTGGGATGTAATCCCGTTGTCTGACAAGTACTGCAAGAACTCGTTACTGAGGTATTCTCCACCATGATCTGATTGTAGTGTCTTGATAGTCTTACCTAGCTTCTTTTCTACCTCAGTCCTAAACTCTTTGAATTTCTCAAAGCCTTCAGACTTGTGGCGAAGCAAATAGACATATCCGAATCTTGAGTAACCGTCAATGAATGTGGCGATGTACTCATAACCTCCATGAGCTTGCGTGGACATTGGTCCACATAAGTCAGAGTGGATCAAAGTCCGTTTGCCACTACAAGAAAAAAGCTCAATAACTACACTGGAAAGACAACGGTTTAGGCTTGAAACCGTTGTCGTAGAGTGATATTAGCCTAAACTGTTGTCTATTAGATACTTAAAGTCCAAAACGACTACGATTCATCTTTACCGTTGTTATTTAAGTGTTGTTAATTATATAAAAGACAACAATTTTTTTAAAATGTTGTTATTTTTGTGTTGTGTATTTTATTTACAATTAAAATTAATTTAAATCAAATATCTTAATCTACTAAAAACAAGAAAACTATGTAATTTCCCAAATTGCATAAATCTAAATCCCAAATCGTAGACGTCGTCGGCCATCTCCCAATCTCTGCTTCTAACCCTAGCTCATCTTCTCGTAGCCCCTTTTCTTTCTGCACTCTCTCGATGAACAACCGATCTGTTAATTCCTGCGATAATTTTCATTTTGTTTTCTGAGCTTATCTAGAAGATGTCTGGTATGTATGGTCAAGAAGGCGACGGATCTGGCGGTGGTGGATACGGCGGTGGTGGATATGGCAGCTCTGAAGGCGGACGTGGCTATGGAAGTTATGGCGGTGTTCGTGGGGGAGGTTATGGTAATGGAGGAAGTGGTGGCGGAGGAGGCTACGGTGGTAGAGGCGGCGGAGGCGGGGGATAGGGCGTTAGTACATGTATTTGTTTTGTGAAATTGGAGTTGGTTTCTGTTTTATTTGTTAATTATAACTTTTTCTGATGTGAGATCTGGTAATCTGATTGTAGGAGGTGGTGGTGGATACCAAGGGGATGGTGGCGGACGCGGGGATGGTGGCGGTAGAGGTGGCGGTCGTGGTGGTGGAGGCGGCAGGGAAGGTGATTGGCCCTGTCCCAATCCAAGGTAATGGAGCAGTTTGCATTAAATTTTTTATATGGTGGTGGTCTGCAATGTTGTGATAAGATAGAGTATACTGTAATCAATTATGTTTTCAATCATTTTGTAGCTCATTTAAAAAATACACCTAGAATCACTTTGGATGTACATGAAATTCAATTCATGAGTCTCATGTTAGTGTAAGATTGGATTTTGTTTTTATATTAGCTAAGCATGAGATCTATTTCAAGTATCCAGTCTCATTTGGAATTGTAGGCGTTGGAGACATCTCTGGTTGTAAGATTCAATTTTATATTGGTCCTAAATGTCTTCATGTTGTCTCATTTGATGATGATTTGACATTAGAAAGAGCTCGTAATGATATTATTAACTGGGCATTTTTACGGTTTCTGAACCTTAGATTTACAATTGTTTGGATTTAGGTGGCAATTCCTACTGAGAAAAATCAGTTTCATTGACTATGTAACCATGAATTAGATTTGTCCCAATTGTTAAAAGCTAAAGGTCATTGATGGAATGATGTTCATGTATTTTTGGTGAGGAATCTCCAAACACTTGTTCTTGTTGCTTTTCCTTTTGATTCTCAGATTGAAGTTGAAGCTCTTGTTGTGAAATCTGTTTAAAAGTCTCTCCGCCCAATGCACATTATTTTAGATAGGTTTGTTTTGACCTCCACCGGTGTGTTACTAGGTTGTTGGCAGGTATTCTTTTCTTATGTTTTCATAGATTACATTATTCTAACCATTGACCATCTTTAGCCTAGTTAGAACATGCTCAATCGAAATTACTTCTATGTTTGCTAGTTCGTGGATAATAATGGTGTTGAGATTTATTCTTTTCCTTTTTTTTTTTTTGAGATAGATGATTCTACATCACAGATAATTTTTTTGGCTATGATACAGATACTGCAGTATTTTTTCATTCATATCGAGTCATCGTCTCCAAAAGGCTTGCTATTGATAATTCAAGTATGAGTCTGTGCAATGGCTTTGTTACACCGGAACTTCATTAATTGGTTGGCATTAGTTTTAATCAATTATTAGTAATGAATTTTGAGTCGTTTTTTCTTTGTCTGAAATTTACTTTTCTTGATAACAACCTATTTACTGTTACATGTTCTCCATCCCTACTTAATAAAATAAACACTGTCGGTCATGGCAATAAAATGGCTTTTATGATTGTATAGTCAGGTGTAAATAATGGGAGATGGGCAGCTGGCAAACAGAAATACTAAGCTTTATATTTTTAAAATAAACATAATTATTTTAAAACACGTTATTATAAAATAAACTATACAATAAATATTGATACCACTACTTAACATCATATTATTCGAAAATTACTTATTTTTTCTTTTTAATTTTCTTTAATTTTTTGTTTTGAGCTTCAATTTTCAGCTATAAGAAATATATCTAGTAAGGTTTCTTGTATAAGAAATATTGTATGCAAAAAAGAAAATAAAATTCTTGCTTTATTATTATTTATTCTTTTATGATTATTAAATTATTAAATGTTATATTTTATTTATTAAATTTATATTATATAAAGTGCCTTGAAGATTTTTTGCGCAGAGAAGCAAAAGAATAAAAGAAAGACTCCTAAGTGGAATATAATCAAGGTATGTTCATAATTTATACTTATAAAAATGAAGCAATATTAGTATATTTTTCCTGCTCTGGCCCATTAGTGAAAGGAAGTTATTCATGTATGCTGAAGCGGAAATACCGAGAATTTAACTTCTTACTTATAATAAATTGATTTTAAACATAGGGTCCTAAACAACCAGATGGATCCCAATGTGGCTATTATGTGATGAAATACATGAAGGATATAATTGAGGTTGATAATGTGGAGACGATTGGTTCGCTGCAATCATTGGTAATCATTTGTTCTTATTCTTTTAATATCTTTTAATGAGATATAACATTCTGTTGGGGAAATGTTTTTTTCCTTTTTTGTTTAACAGTTCAAAATGAGTTATTCTGTTGGGGATATTGATGATGTGCGCAAGCAATGGGCCGACTGTGTTCAAGACTATGTTCAAGTATATACATGATGGACAAGTATTTACTTTGTATTTTCGGATAATGCTAGATAAATATTTACTTTGTAGTTTCGGATATTTTATATTTTGAGATATTGATTGACAACTACTTTGGGGATATTGTTGATGAATGTGATTGCTAATTAATGAAAGTTTTAATTATATTTTAGTGGATTTCGTGATTTAATTTGTGTATTATTTTGTTTACGTAATAGTTTACTAACAGGTTTTAAATTAGTTTTTAATTTATTAATCTACGAAAACGATAAATATAGATGCGTTGTCGTTTAGAGTGTGAAAAATCGTTGTCAAAAATGTAAATAACAACACTCACATTCGTGAATTGACAACGGTTATAAACCGTTGTCGTATATATGTAAAACAACACTAAAAAACTGTTGTCGTAGCTATAGACCTAGTGTAGACGTAGGTTGTGTTGTCGTAGATACCACCCTTACGACAATGGTTTTTAACCGTTGTCGTATGTACTTACGACAATGGTTAAAAACCGTTGTCGTAGGGGGGGTATCTACGACAACACAACCTAGGTCTATACTAGGTCTATAGTTACGACAATGGTTTTTAACCGTTGTCGTTCTACAATTTTCTTGTAGTGTGCCCGGATCGTTAATTGGAATATCAAAAATAAATTGTTATGCCTATGATTATTCCTAGCATGCTCCTATTGATTATGCATAAAGAAGGTTTATGCGGAATACCTGGATTGCGAAACCCTGAAGAACGAGTGCGCGGAGATTCCTCTTGATCTTTTTCCCACGCACAAAGATTAATTCCCTAACAGATAAAAGGAATTAAATTTGATGAAAATATATTAATATTTTCGAAACAGAAGAAGGAGAGAAGAAAGAAGGTCCTCCTGATCTGATCTTCTGATCTGTATCCCAACTCAATCTGAATATCTGGTGAAGATTCCCTTCAGATTCCTTGCCCGGTTGAGAAGCAGAATTTCCTCCTCATTTCTCAGATCTAGTCGATCACCACTGCTCCCAAATTCTTGTTTGTTGTGTGCAACTTATGATCTTGTGGTGTGTTGAGAACTGAGGAACTGAGGCCTATTTATAGGAAAATACTGGACTTCTATTGGGCCTGAGCTTCATGGGTCAGACCAAGGACCAGAATGCAAATAGCAAATAAGGCCTATCAATTAATTAATTCTCATATTCAACCCAGAATATATTTAATTAATTAATTTTAATTCATTCCAACAGAGAATCAATATTGTCCTACATATTTGCTACCACGTTTTGAGGTACGGGTTGCATGGGCTCGGTTTATCCCCACATTTAAGGTTACAGACATTCGTTAATTAATTTAAGCTCTGACAAGCCATTTAATTAATTAACATCTTATGTTCCTGAGTCAATCGACTCAAACCTTTTCACTTATGCTTGAACTTAATCAGCTTGCAGGACTTTAGCATAACGAACCTTTTGAGCTGCTTAGGGAATGTCACCATCCTATACTGGATGTTGTTACCTAGTTCCAGTACCAGACAGTCATACAAAAACTGCTATTACCCAAGATACAGATATACAAGCTCAACCAGAGCCTTTCACTGCAACTCAAAGTAATACACAATCTGCATATACTTCTGTACCTTCATATAGACTTAGGATCTCATCAAGCCATAGAGATCTAGATTCTTTTAATGTCAGATAAAAGAATCAATCTCAACTTAGGTCATTTTCCCCACACCAGCATACCAAGCCATCCAAGATAAGATGCTTATTACGGTGTATGTTGCAGGCTACACCGACAGTTTATCCTGGAACTGTCTCAGCTGTGATAACCATTTATATCTCGCTAGGTCAAACGATCCATACGATCTTCCGTGCTCTACTACACACCGTATGATCTCCCTATCGACGAGATAAGAGGATAATTGTGTTTGCGACACATGTTTGTTAATTCAGACAGGATTCCAAGTATATTAACCAATCGACCTTGTACATAATATACCAATCATAATGCTTTCAGTATATAAATCCATCAATCTCCCACTTATACTCAAAACATTATACAGGTGATTTCCAGAGTATAACGTGTCTAAGCTAATCTAGCTATTACATCAATCATTCTATGTGGCTTACTTTGCTCTCAGCCCAAGGTTACGTACATGCATCCCGTAGACCTTCTGAGGCAGAGCTTTTGTGAATGGATCCGCTAGATTATCTTTTGTATCAATATTCTCTACTAGCACATCACCCCTTGCTACGATTTTTCGTATAATATGATACTTCCTTTCAATGTGTTTGTTGCTCTGTGAGTTCATGGTTCCTTTGAATTAGCCATAACTCCCGAATTATCACAATATACCGTGATGGTATTGGGCAGCTTAGAAATCACGTCCAACTATAGAAGGATGTTTTGAAACCATACTGCTTCTTTCGAAGCTTCAGAAGCTGCCACATATTCTGCTTCCATGGTGGAGTCAGCAATGCACTTCTGCTTTGCACTCCTCCATGATATGGCCCCACCTCCCAATGTAAACACATAGCCAGAGGTGTTCTTTTTTACGTGTCAGTTTGCCTTGAAATCTGAATCAGTATAACCCACAGGGCACAACTCCTCAACTGTGATAACCATTTATATCTCGCTAGGTCAAACGATCTATACAATCTTCCGTGTTCTACTACACACCGTATGATCTCCCTATCGACGAGATAAGAGGATAATTGTTTTTGTGACACATGTTTGTTAATTCTGACACGAGATGAACGTACAACATTTATGATTCCCAGTATATTAACCAATCGACCTTGTACATAATATAACAATCATAATGCTTTCAGTATATAAATCCATCAAAAAGGGCATGCTGCGCTGCCAGAAACGCGGACAAAATACCTCACATGAACCCAGAACTGGAAGTCATCGAGTTCACCAATGAAGAGTCACTTGGGATCCATCACCCTCACCAAGATGCGCTGGTCATCTCACTCCCGATCTCAAACTGTAGAGTCTGTCGAATCTTGGTAGATAATGGTAGCTGAACCTACGTACTGTTCTTCCAGGCCTTCAAGGAGATGTGCATTCCTGAATTGAAATTGATAGGCAATATCACCCAATTGACCGGGTTCAGTGGAGAAAAGAGGAACACGCTATGGGATGTACGCCTCCCCATATATTGCGTCGGGGAGAACCTGGACCTAACTTTCCAGGGGGTAGACACGCCCTCAGCCTACAATGCTATCCTGGGAAGACCCTGGATTCACGAACTCTAGGTCGTTCCTTCCACTTCTCACCAAGTAGTCAAATTTCCATCAAAGTGGGGAATACACACCATCCACGGCGAGCAGACGGCCTCTAGAGAGAGTTACTACACTAGTTCTAAGGCAATAAACACCATCAAAGAGCCAGTCAAGTCCACACCTCCCAAGGACCTTGAGGAAGTCCGTATGGATGAGCACAATCCTACCAAAATGACCTTCATCGGGGCTGAGCTAGATCCTGAGGTTCGTACCAAACTTGCACAGTTTATGCGATCCAAACCCCACATTTTTGCATGGTCCCACAAGGATATAACGGGCATCGACCCAGAAGTAATAACACACGAGTTGCCAATAGACCCGTACTAGAAGCCTATCCAACAAAGGCGATGAAAGTTCGCCACGGAGAAGAACCAAGCTACCAAACTATCAATAAGGAGATCGATAAGCACCAGAGTATCGGTTTAGTCCGGGAAGTTAAGTACTGATCACTGATATTTTAACCAAATTATTTGCAATATAGTGGCCAAATAAATTTATGACTCAAACGTCGAACCCATTAAGAATGATGTAGGAAATAAACTCATGTACTAAAATATAGTTTTTGGATAAATTGTTTGAGCAATCAAAAAATAGATTTTGGGTTTTTGAAAATAAAAATAAAGATTTAAATCAAATAAATGATAATACAGATCCTAGGGTTGAACTTCTACTATTGATGACATGCAAATAAATAAATATTCATGCAACAGGTGAGATATCAGAAAAGTGTTATAATTTCCTTGGTCAGGCAAATCATAGCTAGATTAATAATAAGTGTCTATCTCCTCTCGGTCTCGAGAAAACCTATTAATCAATATCATTAGATCAACATATTTAAATCCCTACAATCTAGTACTTCTTGGTCCGACAGTATAGATTGCATCATGCATTCCTAATCCCACCATCAATATTCACCTCTCGGTCCTTCAATTAATTTAGAATTATGAAAGAAAGCAGGAATCACAAACCATCAGCAATGAATTCTTACATGCATCCAAAACAATTGTACAAACCCTAAAATCTACTAGGAAAATTAACTAAACATAATAAAGTAAAGAGACATAATTAAATGAAAATTAAATTGCATAAATAAAATAGGAACATTAAAGTACATAAAATTAAAGGGTTGAAATAAAACTCAAAACTAAGAAGAAACTATGGGACGAAGCCCCCAAAGGGAGGTCCTATAAAGGGGTCCCCAAAAGGGAGCCCACTAGATGATCTAAACTAGAGGGTATTTATAGATTTCATGTGGGCTTTACATGGCAAAATCCATACAAGGAATAAAAGTAGATTTTGCATTTTTCTTAATTCAAAATATCCAATTGTAAGATTTCTGCCCAAAAATATATTCTTGAATCTTTTCCTTCCTTTCTTGGCAGATATTGGCCATCTCTTCAATTTTCTTCCCAAATTTCGAGCTTGCCTTGTGAAATCGCACATTCCCTTCCAAATCGGCCCAGATGTCACTCGATATTCCACATGTCGATCAACATGCAGCTCGCCTTTTGATCTCACCCTCGCTCGACATCAGCTCCTCTTTGACCTTCCATGTGGATCGACACTGGGGATGTCGATCGACATGGAAATCACACATCAACTCCTATGTCGCCCGATCTTCTCCAATATTCATGGCTTCTATGTCGATCGATATGGAGTATGTCGGTCGACACAAAAGCATTTTTGGTGAATTTTTCCATCTTTTGATCAACCTTTCTCATTTTCGGCATATTTTCCTACAAAAATGAGCACCACAATCATAATTCCACTCTAGATCGATTCATGCAGTGAAAATAAAGGAAATAAACAAAAACATAATGAAAAACACTAATTAATTAAAACCAAATACGAGTGAAAATATGAACTCATCAATCTCCCAAACTTTAATATTTGATTGTCCTCAATCAAAAGAAAAGAATAAGTCTCATGTTCATGTAATCAAAGTGTGCAATGTCTCAAAGGATTCATCACAATCCAAGTATGAAATATCCACATTAAACAAACAATGCAAATCAAGCTAGGCAATCAGTAAACTTTGGGAGAACCTCACAAGAAAGTGTTTCGCTCATCATTCAAGTGTTTAGGGGTTTAATGTGTATTCACTCCATCATGTATGATTTACTTCTACCATGGGGTTGCAAATATTCTAATTTCTCCACATATTAAATGTGCACACAAGACCTAGAATTAGAAAGGAATTTTCATTTGGTTGTAACGTAGGCTTTTTGTGTAAGGTAGGGAAATATAGCCAAGTGACTAAATCAATTGAGTTCGCGACTCTCAACAAATCCAAACACTATCTATCATCATCCATCCATTGATAACTGCAGAAAGAAACGAGCAAATAATTTTTACACCCTAAGGTGGTCAATCCCACAGGGACTCTGCAACGAGATATTAGATTACCAGCTATAGTTCTTAGAACATAGAAGTTTGAGGAATTTAGTAAAGGGGTTTTGTTTTTGGATTTAAATATGACAAATGCATAAAATTAAAGGTTTTTGAAAGACACTAATTAAAGATACTGATCCTAGGGCTGATATTCTAAACTTCAACATGCAAAATCGTCAACTCAGTAATGGGGACAAATTAAGATTCATGTCGATTTAATTCCTTGGTCAGATAATTAAAACCCTAGATTGTTAAACTGTGACTATCTCCCCTTGGTCTCTAGAACACAAATTCAACCAATCTTAATAATTATATAATTGATTCCTACACATGATTCTTCTTTTTGAGACAGAAAACAAGTATATTTAATTTCCTCTTCCTATTATTAATCTGCTCCTCTCGATCTTTTGATTAATAACTATAAACCTAGATCCAAATTCATCTCTCGATCCTTCTTTAAATCTAGATTCAATTGATTAAGTTCAGGAAAATAAACCATGCTTAAGAGTTGATTTCATTCAAACATGCATTAGAAAAGAATATCAAAAGCCCTTGAACCTGCTAGGGTTTCTAGCCACAAAACATGACTCGAATAAAAGTAAACATATTATTAAATTACCTCAAGAATTGAAGAGGAACCTTCAAAGTCTTATAAAAACTCCAATGCTAAATTATTAAAATGAAAAATCCAAGTTATGGAAGTTGAAATTTCATGCACAATTGATATCTATATTTATAGAGAAGCCAAAACTTCTAAACTAGGTATTGGGCAAAAAGAACAAAAGTAACCAAAACAGGCCAAGATTTCCTCTCGGGCTTCTGTGTCGATCGACACACATGCAACTTTGGAATCTGGCTGAACACTCATGTCGATTTGCCTTGCTTTCCTCTGTGTCGATCGACACTGGGGGTGTCAATCGACATGCCTGTTTGCTTGTCGAGCTCTTCATCTGCCTTGCTCACGATCAACAGCCAACCTCTGTGTCGGTCGACAGGCACCACGTCGATCGACACAGAGGTAATGCTTCAGGATTTTGGCTCGTCTTCCAATTTAGTCGACTTCCCGAGTGTCAATTGAAGCGGCAACTATGTGTAACTCAGCTCTTCTCATCATTTGACCTCTTTTTAGCTCTAAATACCAGCAAAACTTTCCACCAAGAGCATAGCGTCCTATATAATAGACTCATGCACAGAAACAACTAAAACAAAACTAATTAACCTAAAATAATGGAGAAAAATATGGATAAGTGAGTATAAATATGAACTTATCAAACCCCCCAAACTTGAATACTTGATTCTCCTCAATCAAAGAAAAGAAAGAAAAGAAATCTAAAGCAGTTGAAAGTGCAATGCCTCACAAGATTCTTCACAATCAAGGATCGTCAATTTACATCACACAAGCATTTTGAAAGAGATAGGAAATTCATCAACTTCGGAAGACTCACAAGGAAGTGTTTCGCTCATGCACTCAAGTGTTTGGGTTTTCAATGAAAGCACTCACAACATGTATGATGAAATTTCTACCATAGGCTTGCAAAATTTCTTGATTCTCCACTGCTTATTTGTGCACACAATTCAAGAATCAAAAAGGACTTTTGATTAGGTTGTAATGTAGGCTTTTGTGAAGGGTAGGGAAAATTTGGCCAGGTGACTAAATCAACTGAGTTAGCTACTCTCAATAAATCCAACCACTATCTGACAACAACCACCCATTTCCTAAATATTTTCAACATCAACCAAGGCTCATTTATTTTTCTTCTATTTTTTTCTAATCCTTTTATGCTCTTAAAGATCTTGTTTAATTATTTGAGCTTATAAGGACATAATCATTTTCTCTTTTTCTTTTTTTTATAGAGCCCAACCTTCTTTCGTACACCAATTTTGAATTTTCTTATCCACCTATAATAATTATACCTATTTCACCCAAATCCTATAGACAGGATATGATTCACCTTTTTCATAACACTATCTCATAGACAAAATAGAACTACAATGTTTTTCTTAACTCATAGATCAAGAAAGATAAAGTAATAGACTCAAAGGGGCTAATCAAAGGATAAAAGATCGCAAGGGACAGTGTTTGGGATAATTTTGGCTAACAAAGATGGCCTAAGATCATTTCCTTTCATTGTGTACACTATGGAGTCTCGAAGCAGAACATAAGCAAGTTCTAAAGAAATGAAAATATACATACGAATCTCACATCAAACGAATCAAGCTCAAAATCTCACTTGGGTTCAACAATTTCTTCCTTAGTCAATTTCAATCCACTCAAACATCATGCAAGTGTAAGTTTCTATTAGAGCCTATTATGCGGTATTCTACATTCCTAGGCAATCAACCACAATTGAAATCAAATCAAACTAATCTCAAATAAAGTTCAAATGGCAATCAGTTCAAGTGGGTTCAATTATTAAATAAGAAAGTTCCCTCACACGTTATCCATATTATTTTTTCTAGGCATGAATTTAAACAAAGCAAATAAACTAAATCAAATAAAGGAAAGATAAGTTCGAATTTCTTGTCCACATCCCCCCATACTTATTTCGAACTCGGAGAGTAAGAAAATGTTTGAAAATATAACAAGAAAAAGAACTTGTACCTAACTCGTTGATCTCAGACATCAACGTTTTTATCCACCGAAGGAATCAGCTCGTCGCGACGGAGAATTGTGGCTGCTAGCACTCTGTGTCAATCGACATGTAGTGTGTCGATTGACACAGAGCCTTCCTGTCGACTTCCTGCACAAGTCGAAAGTGTAACTCCGCACATACCTCTACGTCGATCGATATAGAAGTAAATCCTCAATTTTTTTTCTGAAAATTAAAATAAAAGCAAATAGAAAAATAAAAACAAAATTAAAAATTAAAAATAAAAAAGTAAAAACAAAGGAAATCGAAAAGAAAGCAAATAGAAAGTTGGGTTATCTCCCAACGTGTGCTTTATTTAACGTCGTAGCTAGACGGTACCTTCTTTTTCTCAGAATAAAGGCGGGCTAGACCGCACTCGCCTTCCACGGGCATCCACCATGTAGACAAGTCGATCTTGAATTACAGCAGTGAGCACGGGGTGAGATGGTGTAATTTACAGTTTTGCCACCTCATTCCCTCGCTCCCATTCTCGAGCGGCTTGGTCCTCTCTTTCTTCTTCGCTTTCTTCCTCTTCTTCTTCAAAATCCTCAATGGATGTGATCCTAAAGCACTTGGATTGCTGTCGGCTTCTATCGAGCTTGAATGTGATCTTCTCTTCATTAGGTCGAAGCGTAATTTCTCCACTGTGGCAGTCAATTAATGGAAAACTTGTATCCTGGAACTCTCTTCCCAAGATGAGGGGTGTGCTGCCATCTTCCTTCATGTCCAAGACCACGAAATCTGCAGGAAAGATAAGGTGACCAACACAATAATCACATCTTCAAGGATACCTTTCGGGCGAGACACAGAGCGGTCTGCCATCTGCAACGTGATCGTGGTCGGCCTCAACTCTCTAATCTTGAGGTGCTGGAAGATAGAGAAGGGCATCAGATTGATGTTAGCACCAGTGTCGCACAACACCTTCTCGAACTCAATCCCCCCAATCTCAACTGGGATGGTTAAACAGCCTGGATCACTCCTTTTGATTGGAATCTTCTTCTGTAGGAGTAAGTTGCACTGCTCATGAAGCTTTACTGTTGCATGCTCCACATAGTGTCTCTTCTTGCTCATCAGCTTGCGGAGATACTTCATGTAACCTGGAATTTCATGCAGAGCTTCAATCAAACATAAGTTAATACTCACCTTATTTAAGTTCTCAACAAAGCGAGAGAACTGGGAATCCTCCTTTTGTTTGGAAAAGCGTTGAGGAAAATGCATCGGAGGAAGTAAAGTAGCTCCAGAACTTGAGGTTTTGTGCTGGGTAGCCTCTGTGTCGATTGGGCAAGAATTGTGGCGGTCTGTCCTCCATGTCAATCGATAGGGGGTGTGTCAGTCGACACACCCGTTGAAACCCTATCGATCGATTCCTCGTCACTTGAATCAATCGCCACTTTTTGTCCTCTATGTCGGTCGACATAGGGTGTGTTAACCGATACAGAGGACAGTCCTGCGGGCTCCTCCTCTTCTTCTCCCCCAAACTATTTCTGGGGCATGTTTGGGCCTGTGTAGCTGGTCCCGGATCTCAGTTTTATTTTTTGGTTCTTTGGATTGACTTTGGTTATGCCCGGCAGCTTTCCTGGTTGATTTTGCGCACCAGGTGAGGTGGCAATCTGACTCACTTGAGTCTCAATGATCTGCACATGTTTCCCGAGCCTGTCCACCTTAATATTGACTCATGCTACTTCTTGCTCGATCTTGCCCATTCGATAGTCAGAAGCCTTGATGAATTTTCGCAGCACCTCGTCTAGGCTTTCCTTCTTCTTCTCCATGATTTCACCATTTTGAACATCGAAGTCCTGGTGGAGGATGTTTGGCACTTTGTGGCTGAGCATAGGAAAATTCGGGATGAGCTCTTGAGGGTAATGCTGATATCCCCCTTGCCAGTATTGGTTCTTATAACCGCCTCAGTTCATGTAGTTCACATTAGCTATGGGGTCAACCTGTGCAACAGAAACACAAGAATCAAAAGAAGTTAACTTTTCAACCTCCCCCTTGAGCTTTTCAATCTCCTTCTTAAGGGTGTCATCTTCCTTTTTCTCCACAGCTCGAACTTGTGGTCTTCTCGGATTAGCCTATTGTTGAGTGAGCACGACCATCTTCTTGAACAACTTGAGGGCCTTTTCAGGTGATAAACTCATCAGAGAACCTCCGGCTGCATTATCAACGGACTCTTGGGTTCTTTCGGTCATCCATTTGTAGAAAATATGGGTCTGCTCCTCGGTGTACACTCCATGTCCCGGGAAGCTCCTTAGCAATTCATTGAACCTCCTCCACGCCTCGAATAAGGATTCGTCCATCTTCTGGTGCAACTTCAGCATCTCCATCTTTTTCTGAATGATCACTGATGGTGGGAAGAATGCTGCGAGGAACTCTGCTTATAGATCTGCCCAAGTGCGGATGCTGCTGCAATCCAGGGTTATAAACCATGTCCGAGCCTGATCTCGAAGTGAGAAAGGAAACAAGCACTGACGGATCACATCCTGGCTGACTCTGTTCTGCTTGATGATATCACACACCTCCACGAACATTCTGAGGTGGGTGTACGGATCCTCCACTGCTCGGCCACCATATTCGTTATGTTGAACCATTTGAATCAAGTCGGTCTTAAGTTCAAAGTTATTGGCAGTGATACCAATAACTAATCCCTCATTCCCGGGTTGTGGTCTGTACTTCCTCGCCATGGCATTTGGATCTTCATCATCGGAGTCCTCTCGACGGCGCCTTTCTCTTTCCCGCTCTCTTTATCTCCTTTGAGCCTCGAGCCTATCTGCCTCTCATTCAGCCATGAGTTGTTTGATAATGTCCTTCATGTGGTTGACCTCTTGGACTAGAAGAAGGGCATTCCCTTGAGTGAGTTGTGTGTGCGGCTCCCACAATGGTGGCATGTCTGAGAAGTCCTCACCGTTTAGATTGTGTGGTGGATTTATGGTTGTGTTTGTGCTTTGCTTCTCTTTGCTTCTCCTTCTCTGGACCGTGGCTTCCAATTATGGGTCGAAGGCTTTGAGTGGTTCGCCCTGAGCTCATGTGTTCATCCAACCTGAAAAAAAAATACAGAAAATTAGTTGTTGTGTCGATTGACAGGAATTTTGTCGGTCGACAGGAGTGCAGCAGGTGTGTCGATTGACAGGCTCACTGTCGATCGATATAGAACGCAAACACAAAAACACACGCAAACCCTAAAAACACGAAATTAAAGTATAAGAATCAAATTAACATGAAAATAAAACAAAATTTTAATTAAGATACTGACTCAATCCATTAGATCTAAAAACAAACTAATATCTAGATAAATTCGACAGTCCTCGACCACGGCGCCAATTTGATAACTGCAGAAAGTAGCCAGCAAATAATTTTTACACCCTAAGGTGGTCGATCCCATAGGGACTATGCAACGAGATATCAGATTACCACCTATAGTTCTTAGAACATAGAAGTTTGAGGAATTTAGAAAAGGGGTTTTGTTTTGGAATTTAAAGATGACAAGTGCATAAAATTAAAGGTTTTTCAAAGACAGTAATTAAAGATCTTGATCCTAGGGCATTTCTAAACTTCAGCATGCAAAATCATCAACTTAGCAATGGGGATAAATTAAGATTCATGTGGATTTAATTCCTTGGTCAGGCAATTAAAACCCTAGATTGTTAAACTGTGACTATCTCCCCTCGGTCTCTAGAACACAAATTCAACCAATCTCAATAATTATCTAATTGATTCCTACACATAATTCTTCTTTTTGATACAGAAAACAAGTATATTTAATTTCCTCTTCCTATTATTAATCTTCTCCTCTCGGTCTTTCGATTAATAACTATATACCTAGATCCAAATTCATCTCTCGATCTTTCTTTAAATCTTAATTCAATTGATTATGTTTAGGAAATTAAACCATTCTTAAGAGTTGATTTCATTCAAACATGCATCAGAAAAGAATATCAAAAGCCCTAGAACCTGTTAGGGTTTCTAGCGAGAAAAAACATAACTCGAACAAAAGTAAACATATAATTAAATTACCTCAAGATTTGTAGAGGAACCTTGAAGGTCTTGTAAAAACTCCAATGATGAATTATTACAATAAAATTCGAAGGTATGGAATCAAAAATTTTGTGCACAATTGAGTTCTATATTTATAGAGAAGACAAAACATCTAAACTAGGTATTGGACTAAAATAACAAAAGTAACCAAAACAGGCCATAATTTCCTCTCGGGCTTTTGTGTCGATCGACACACATTCAACTTTGGAATCCAGCTGAACACTCATGTCGATCTGCCTTGCTTTCCTCTGTGTCGATCGACACTGGGGGTGTCGATTGACATGCCTGCTTGCATGTCGAGCTCTTCATCTGCCTTGCTCACGATCAACATCCGACCTCTGTGTCGGTGGACATGCACCACGTCGATCGACATAAAGGTAATGTTTCAGGATTTTGGCTTGTCTTCCAACTTGGTCGACTTCCTGTGTATCAATCGAAGCTGCAATTTTGTGTAATTCGGCTCTTCTCATCATTTGACCTCTTTTTAGCTCTAAATACCTGTAAAACTCTCCACCAAGAGCATAGCATCCTATATTATAGACTCATGCACAGAAACAACTAAAAATATAAACTAATTAACCTAAAAAAATGGAGAAAGACATGGAAAAGGGAGTACAAATATGAACTTATCACCCATCTCCTAATATATTCAACTCGGACCACAACAACTCTTTGTCATTTCTTGCTCTTTTTTTCTTCTTCTTTTTTTTTGATCCTATTATGCTCATATAATAATTTTTTTTCTTTGAGAAGAGCTTACAAGGATTCTTCTTTTATTTATTTTTTTCTTCTAGAGCTCACTTTATTTTGTTTTACCAATTGTAAAAAAATTTCGATCCACTCACAACGATCATCCTTATTTCACCCAAATCTCATAGACTAGATACAATTCATCTTTATTTTGACAATCTCATAGATGAGATAAAACCATAACTTTTTCTCACTCATAGACAAGGAAAGAAAAATAGGCTCAAAGGGGCTAACTAGGGATAATATTTCATAAAGGATAGTGTTTGGGAAACATTGGCTAACAAAGATGGCCTAAAGTCATTTTCTAGAATTGCTCACACTCTGCAGTCTTGAAATAGAAACAAAGCAAGTTCTAGAGAAAATATAACATCCAATTCTCACATCAAACGAGTATAAGGCTCAAAAAGTCACTTGGGTTCAATTTTGTTCTTCCATTGTAAACATCAAATCCAACTAAATCTATCATGCAAATGCAAGTTTCAAAAATCAACTCTTCATGCGATATTTTACATTCATAAGCTACTTTAATCACAATCACAATTGACTTAAACTCTTAAAACATCAAGTATATATCACATTATCTTGTTCGGAAGAGACAATGTTCAATCATTCAACTCAAAATGGTTTGAAATTTTTTTTGACTAGGCACAAATTTAAACTAAAAACTAATATGCAAAAATTTAAATATAGAAAGCATAATAAAATAAAAGGGAGAAAAGTTTCAAACACTTGTCCACATCACCCTAAACTTATTTCACTCGAAGAGTGGGAAAAGTTTGAAAATCATGCAAAGTTTGAAACACGTACCATGAAATCTCGTGGTCAACCTCAGACGTTTACTTTTTATCTCCATCTCTTTTTCTGTTTTGATTGCCACATGATGCGGCAATTTTATCTTCCATGTCGATCTCTTTAGATTAGATTGAGGTGGCTATATCAACTCATCTGTGTCAACCGACACACGGTGTGTCGGTCGAAACAGACAGTTTCAAATTTTTTTTTTCAAAAATAACACAAGAAACAAAACTTTGAAAATAAAAACATGAATTAAAAAGAAGGCATAATGAAAGGATAAAAGGCTCCACTCTTATCCACATTGCCCCAAACTTATTTCCAAAAGAGGGAAGAGTTTGAAAATTAGACAATAGTAGGAACAATATCTGGATGTTGAGCTCAGACATCAAATTTTTATCCACTAGAGGTTAGAATCGCTCGACATTGACTTTTTTGGCAACTAGCACTCTGTGTCGATCGACGTGCAGCGTGTTAGTCGACACGGAGCCTTCTTGTCGACCCCGCCCTTGGGTCGAAGTATGTCTCTGTCGACCCCTCTGTGACGATCGTCACCCAGCTTGTCGATTAATACAGAGGCCTCCTCGGTTTTTTTTTATTTTTTTGAATACCTCAAATAAGAAAAAAAATGAAAATTAAAATACAACTCAAATCAATAATCCTACAACATAATTAGTACAAGTCTAAATCTATCATTCCCCGGTAACGACACCAATTTGATGACTGATATTTTATCTAGAATAATTGCAATACAATGGCCAATAAACTCGAATGTCGAAACCTACAGAGAATGATGTAGGAAATAAACTCATGTACTAAAACATAGTTTTTGGATAAATTGTTTGAGCAATCAAAAAATAGATTTTGGGTTTTTGAAATAGAAATAAAGATTTAAAGAAAATAAAGGATAATACAGATCCTAGGGTTGAACTTCTGCTCTGGATGACATGCGAATAAATAAATATTCATGCAATAGGTGAGATATCAGAAAAGTGTTATAATTTCCTTGGTTCGGCAAATAATAGCTAGATTAATAACAAGTGTCTATCTCCTCTCGATCTCAAGACCATGACAAAGTACCTTCAGATGCTCCACACACAATTGAGTCAGATTGCTACCACTTTAGGCAACCAACACAAGCCCGGCCAACTCCCCAGCACCACTGAGATCAACCCATTCAAGGAAAAACAAGTCAACGCCATTTCCTTGAGGTCTGGTACAAGTAGGGCTGGCAATTTCTGACACAACATGATAACTGTTGGTCCCTTATGATCAGAGTTGTCGTGGTTACAATAAAGTACACACACAAAGTGCAGCGGAATAGATTACGTTTTCTTGTATTTTAATTATTCTCAACTTTATTTTTCGTTAAGGTTTTCTTAGGTTACCTTTTCAGTTATACACTAGTAACGTGGTTACTAGGTTTTAAAACATAATAGCTCAAAAAGCAGTAACAACAAGACAACACACAATTTATAGTGGTTCAATCAAATGATGTACGTCCACTCCTTAGTCGAATCGCTAAGAATTTTATTAGAAAGTATACGGTGTACAAAGAGTTGCCTTTCCTGTTAAGCAATCAGCCTTCTAAAGATTTGTCTGCTTTACGGCTATCTTCTGATATCCCGAACTTTCCTGGTGTAGCTCCGGTTGAGTCAAGGGCGCACCTTCGTAAAACTCGCTTTCACCACTTACTTTGGAGGAGTTTAGAGTTCCCTCCGAACTATCGTGTGTGCTCGGCTTCTGTGCCCACCTTAATCAATTTCTTCACAAGAAATTGACTGCTGGATGCTTTCTTTAAAAGGAAAGTGATCCCAATGATTGAAGATTCTTGAACCAGTTCAAGAATCACTCAGACGAATGTCGAACGTAGTGAGACACTCGGAATGTTGAAGGCCTTTGAATATCTCTGGATTGTACCTTTCAACTGGACTGCTCTCTTGCCTTTTTGCTTTTTGGATTCTTTCGTATATTGAATTTTCTGGTTAGAGAGTGAGCAGCTACTGCATTTTCTTTTGACTTCCCTTTTATAGTTATGATCTTGAAGTTTGAGTCGACAGATCCGTTTAGACACAACGGATCTTTCTCCTTAAATGCGGGTAGCTATTTACTGATTTTTCTGCTTTTGGACAGGCTTTTCCGTCCTACTTCTGACATGGCTAATTGTCGTGTGTTGGTCAGAATGGCGGTGTAGTAGTCGTTCTGTTTTGCTTTGCTGAGCTTCTACTGGTACGGGATGCTGGATCTCTTTCAGCATGCTTTTGATCTCCTTGCACAGCGAGTGCTTTGTCTGCTACTCTGACTTGATTTGCTAGCATCTTCAGCAGTCAAGGATGTGTTTGTCGAATGCTAATCTTCTTAGCATTCTTAATTCGGGCAACCTTCAGCATTGTTCGATGTTTGCTGAGATATTTCAATTGGCCTATTTTATTACAACACGATGTTTTAACCTATACAGGACATTACATCAGTTGCTAAGCTATGCTAAGGTTCAGAAATGATAGACCGTCTACTAAGGTTTGATCCAACAAAACCTTTTACAATAAGATCCTAAGGGTAATTTATGAATATTTTCCCAACAATTTCCCTCTTTTTGGTGCGATCAAAGCTTATAAAGGATTGCTGAGACTTAGCTTAGAAATTAAAGATATAATTGCACGCAAAGCATTCAGCAACCATTTAAACATCTTCCGTTGAGTACACAGAGAGTGTATTTCAACTATTGTTCATATTCGGAAAAATAGAATTCAGAGAAAAAAAATGATGAAAACCAAAAAAGTTTAGAGAATGACCTTAATTCTGAGCATCTGGTGGAGGTTTTGGCTTCTCAAGAGATTCAACTTTCTTCATCGTCATGGCCATTAGTTTCTCCATCTGTTCAATCCGTGCCCGTTGGTCTTCTCGTTGTTGTTCTGCTAGCTTCATTCTTCGTTCCATCTTTGTTCATTCAAATTCTTTTTCTTTCAGTGTCAGCTCGGCTTCCTCTGCTTTTATCCTTGCTTGTTCAGCAATCCTTCTTTCTTCCCCCTCTTTGAGAGCATCCAAAACAGAGGTGGTGAAAGACTTGTGGGCGTCAAGATTGTCATGGAGAGTCATCACATTTGATTGTACCGTAGACACGGTTTCTTCGACATGTGTGATTTTGGTAGTGACTTGTCCAACTTGTTGCTAAACTTCTGAGACAGAGGTTTTCACGCCAGAGATTGCGCCGCGGACATCAGCAACTTCTTTCAGGACTTCTTCATTGAATCTGGCTTGCTGGATATCGCGTTGATGCAGGGCGTTGTGAAGAATATTGACAAGAGATTGGAAGCTTACTTGGACTGGTTCAGCGTCAATGGGTTTGTCAGAGATAACTATTTCAGTACTGCCTGCTAATATAGTAGCTTCACCATCTTCGCTTTCCACTGTACCAATTTCAGAAGCTTGTGTTGCTGCGTCAACTCTTTGTGCGTCAATTCCACTGTACCAATTTCTCCTCGTTTTAATTTCAGCCCTGACATCCCTGCTTCGGGCCTTAGGACACCATATTGGGTCCTGTTTTGCATTGCCCATGAAATCCTTCTTGGAGAGGAACCTTATGACCTTTGTTTCTCAAGACCTATTTGGCAGGTGATGATGGCCATGGACGATGCTGCTTCCGTTGACTGGGCCGGATACGTTTTCAAGAACGTCTGGGAAGCTGTCAAGCTTCATCCGTTCGTGCCTCTGCGGAATGGGATGCAGCTCAGCTGGTTGATGGAGAAGTACTTTCCAGAGATCGCTGACGGTCCATCCAACCTTCAAGGGGCTAATTTCTATCCCTATAAGTCTGTGTCGCCTTTCTAGATGAACTCCATAATAAATCTTGTATTTCCTTTTGTATTTTGGCCGAAGGTGCCGTCTCTTCCTTTTGTAATGAGGACATGTTCCTCTTTTGAAGATGAATGTATGAATATTTCGTTCTCTTGACGTTTGTCTTTCGAGCCAGAGTATAGATGTCATCTTCATTTTTCATAGCTTGCTGAGCAGAATCAATTTATCTCCTAAGCATTGATAGGGACATATTCGTCATTTCGCCATTGGTCTGGCATACTTCATAGAGTTCTTCATAAAAGTTGGAAGTACCATAAGAAAATCCAAGAAAACCAGAAGGAATGAGAGTAATATCTCATTCATCCACAGCAATATCTAGTTCCATCATACCCAATTTGATGCATAATTCTTTGAATCTTACCTCTGCAAGGGGCTTAGTGAAGATATCTGCTATTTGATCCTCAATACATATTCGCTGAATATCAATATCCTTCTTTTCTTGATGATCACGAATAAAATGATGTCGGATGTCAATGTGCTTTGTCCTGGAATGATGTACTAGATTCTTTGTGATGCACATAGCACTATTGTTGTCACAGTAGATTGGCACGCATTCAGGTGAGATGTCATAATCTTGGAGTTGTTGTCGGATCCACAGAATTTGCTGACAGCAACTAGCAGTCGCTACATACTCTGCTTCGGTGGTTGAGGTTGCTACCGAGGGTTGCTTTTTGCTGAACCAGCTAATCAACTTGTGACCAAGGAATTGACATGTACCACTGGTGCTTTTCCTGTCGATTTTGCATCCTCCAAAGTTAGAATCTGAATATCCACTAAGAGCTAGACTGTCGGCTCTTGGATACCAAATCCCTAAGCCTTCTGTGCATTTTAAGTAACGGATGATTCGCTTTGCTGTGTCAAGATGTGTCTTGTTTGGTTGAGATTGATGTCTGGCACATAGTCCCACAGCATATGATATATCGGGTCTGCTGGCAGTAAGATATAGCAGAGATCCGATGATTCCTCGATATAAGGTAGGATTGACTGCATCTCCATCTTTTTCAAGATCTGCTAAACACGCATTGCTGATGGGGATCCTTAAGCTCTTGGATTTCTCTGGACAGTATTTAGCAATGAGATCTCGTGTATATTTCTTTTGATGAATGAATATTCCTTCACTTGATTGGTGAACTTGAAGTCCGAGAAAATAGGACATTCTTCCCATCATACTCATTTGAAAATTACTCATCATTAGCTTTGAGAATTTGTCACAGAGAGCTTGATTCTTTGAGCCAAAGATGATGTCATCAACATAGATTTGTACGAGTAGAATGCTTCCTTTGTCCTTAATTCGAAAGAGTGTTTGATCAATCCTTCCCTTTTTGAAGCCATTGTCGAGTAGAAACTTAGATAAAGTTCCATACCAAGCTCGAGGTGCTTGCTTTAGTCCATACAAGGCTTTTCTTAGTTTATAGACCTGATTTCCATTCTCAAAACCTGGAGGCTGCTCAACATAGACTTCTTCCTTGAGTTCGCCGTTTAGGAATTCACTTTTAACATCCATTTGCATAACCGAGAATTCATGATGCGCTGCATAAGCGAGAAATAATCTGATTGCTTCCAGTCTTGCTACTGGCGCAAATGTCTCATCATAGTCGATGCCTTCACATTGTTTGTACCCTTTGGCTACAAGGCATGCTTTATTTCTCACCACCAAGCCTGATTCATTCTTCTTGTTTTTGAAAACCCATTTGGTGCCTATGACATTCTGGTGTTTTGGTCTATCCACCATATCCCATACGTGGTTGCGAGAGAATTCACCAAGCTCCTCTTGCATAGTGTTTACCCAGTGTGGATCACGTAGTGCCTCCTCAACTTTAGTTGGTTCTTCACTTGATAGATAGCATGAAAACATTGCAGATCCGTGTCAAATCGTAAGTGTTCATGACAATTCAGGATCGATTGACCATTGACATCATTAGTCTCATGATTGTTATCCTTTGTCTCATTGATAGCTCTGCGCACTAAAGTAGATTCATCAAAAATAACATTGCATGTTATTTCCACAATCCTAGTAGTCTTGTTTAACACTCTATATCCTTTGTGGGTGGGTGACCATATCCGAGAAGTACACCCTCATCCGACTTAGGCGAAAAAGTGTTAAGTTTTGACTTTCCATTATTATGGATATAACATGTTGCACCAAAAGCACGTAGATAATCTAAATTAGGCTTACGACCGTTATATACATCATAGGGAGTTTTGTTGAATCGGTCGTTGATAGAGCTCCTGTTTTGCGTGTAGCATGCAGTCATCACTGCTTCGCCCGAATATCTAGCAAGTAAATCAGCATCGGCTAGCATAGATCGCACTACTTCTTTCAGTGTTCGATTCCTTCTTTCTGCTAGACCGTTCTGCTGTGGGGTCCTAGCAGTGGATCTCTCATGATTTATACCGGCTTCCGCGCAAAAATCCATGAGAATGTCGTTGCAGAATTCTGTTCCATTGTCCGATCGAATCCTTTTCACTGTAACTTCTTTGCTATTTTGCTTCTTGAGGATCAACTCGGGTAGAGTAATCTTGACCTCATCTTTGGTCTTCAGTAAGCGAACCCATGTATACCTAGAATAATCATCAACTATTACAAAGGTATATATTATTTTACTTACCGAGGGTGGAGTGACAGGTCCGAATAGATCCATGTGCAATAATTCTAGGATTCTGCTTGATGTATTCTTTTCTTGGTTGGAGTGAATTGACGCTTTGGTCTGCTTTCCTTGTTGGCATGCCTTGCAAATGCCTTCCTTACGAAACGTGATGTTTTGAGGTAAACCTGTGACAAGATCATTTCTAGCGATATGGTTGATGGTTTTGAAATTTAAATGATTTAACCTCTTATGCCATAACCAAGTGGTTTCCTCTTTATTTAGTGCTAGAAAGCATGAATGTTGTTGACCACTTTGCCAATCAACCACATAAAGTCCGCCTTTCCGAATTCCTCTAAGCTTTACTTCTCCTGTCACATTGACAGCTATAGAACATCCTGTATGAATAAAAGATATTGTGTACCCGTTTTCGCATAGTTGACTAATGCTTAGCAGGTTGTGTTTGAGATTGGATACGAGAGCAACATTTACTATTCTTAGTCCATTCCGCTCTATGCATCCTCTGCCAAGTACTCTTCCTTTGCTGTTGTCACCAAATACTACAAATGGACCATACGATTTTTGAATGTCTGAGAACAATTCTTCGTCTCCCATCATATGCGCAGAACAACCACTGTCCAGGATCCACTCATTTGACATGCATGATGTCTTAGCTCTTGAATCCTGTTCCTGCAAGGACAATTAAGTTGATTTAGGTCCCCGTTTTGAGTCGGGTCCTGGAGGATTAGCTTGAGTCATTGTCCCTTTTGGAACCCACATTTTGATAATTGTCAAAGAATTTTCTTTGAGATCTATTTTGCTGATTTTTTCAATTTTTTGATGTGCATATGAATGTGGTTGTGCGTTGTGCTCCTTTACCTTCATTGTCCTTTGATGATATATATATTTGGACTCGGGTCTCACATAGGTGTTTCTCCTATGTGGTGTGTTGTGATAATATTGGGGTTTCATTGAGCAATTCTTAATGTCTCTTCCCCGAGAAAGGATAGGATTTGGCTTCCTAGCATTTGAAACAAGATGCTCAGCCTTTGTCCTTGAGTTTGCTGAAAAGTTTTGCTTATCAGACTTCAAATGTAAGTTTTGATGTTGTTCAGCATTTCTTATGAACCTCTGCTGAAATCTTACATTCTGCTTGGCCTTTTGCTGAGGTCTAGCATAGTGCTTGACACCCTGCTTGGGTTCATTAGACTGTTTGATATTCTGCTGAGCAATCAGACTAGCATTTAAGGATTCAGCAACTAATTTATCCTTCTCTTTAATGTTATCAAATATTTTTCCGCCAGAGACAAAAATGATATTTTCCTTTTGCCTCGAAGTATTATTTTTGTCATTGCAACTATGCCCAATTCCAGATCGGTCACTGTGACGTCTCTGTTGGCTTATCAGGTTATTCAAAATATCGTGACTCGTCATGTATGCGCAGACACACTTCTCATTGGCTTTGTTTTTCAACAACGTATTCTCCCTTTCAAGATTCTTAAAACTTTCAAGGAGTTCAGAAGATTCAGTTCTAAGTCTTGATAGTTCCTCACTATCAGACCTTAGTCTTTCGACTTCATTGGTCAGACTTAGGATTTTTTGTTTGAGCGAGGAATTATCTTTCATAATAGCATCTTTCAAGGTGTATACCTTAGAAAGTTCTAAAGAGAGTTTAGTAAGATAATCTTCCTCAGAATCTAGGAAGGAATCCTCTGATTCAGATATATGTGTTGAGCATAAGGTATTCGTTATAAGTGTTACCTCCTGATTGTCGACTGCTAAGGCCGATTCAAAGGATTGCCCAGCATCAGCGAGTGGTTCACCATCTTCAACGATTTTTGCCATAAAGACCATTAGGGCTTCTTCTTCCTCATCAGTGGGATAATATTCCTCTTCGTTGTCGGGAATATCTGGAAGTTCTGTCCTCGTTAGCAACGCCTTTGTTACAGCTCGTACTGCTCGTCTTTCAAATCTCTGACGCAGACGTTCTCTTTCCTCAGGACTTACTTTTGGACAATCATGTTTCAAGTGATCAGGAGACTTGCATTCAAAACATGTTCTTATCCTTTTTTCAGTAGGGTGCTGCATCATGCTCGCTTTTGCTTCCTTTTCGGCTTTTGCTTCCAGAATCATCTTTTGTATCTTTTTCATCTGTTCTTCCAGCTCGCCGATTTTCTTATCTTCATCGTTAACTGTAGAAGTTGATGAAGTCTCCTTGGATGATGTAGCAGAAGCAGGTGTGGACTTTTCTTGATTGTAGAAAGGTTTCCTCGGAGATTTCCATTTGTTTCCATCTTTCTTGACAAAGTACGCTACGTCTTCTTGAGTTCCAACGCTTGTGGAATTTGGATGTATAACAGCAGCTTCGTTTTTCTTTGACTGCTGTATGATGAATTCATGTGACTTAAGTTGAGAGAAGACTTCAGCGGTCGTCATATTGTTGAGATCTTTCTCACTCATGCTTGTCATCTTGACAAACCAATCACTCCTAGGGTAAAGCTTAGATATAATTTTGTTATTCATTTCCCCTTTGTCATATGTCTTGCCGACATTTTTGAGTTCTGCGATGGTAGTGTTGAACCTTTCATCCATCTCCTAAATGGTTTCTCCTGGAATCATGGCGAAGGATTCGTACTTGTCCACAGCGACTTGTAGCTTGTTTCGCTTCATCTGTTCCGTTTCCTGAGAGACTTCGCACACATAATCCCACATCTCCTTTGCGGTGTCATAATCTAGAGCTTTGTTGGACATTAAGGGGGGTAGACATTCCATAATTAGCTTCATGGCGATAAACTCCAGTTGGCCTCTCTTTTTGTCTTCAAGAGTCCATTCCTCGTAAGGTTTACTCACCATCTCAGGTCTGGGTTGAACACCGGCGGGTCCAGGGGGTGCAGTGTTGACCTTCATGATTTCAATGGGTCCAATCGTTAGGATGTCCCTCATCTCTGGATGTATGCTCTGCAGCTGGATCATGGCCTTCTTTTTCCATGTTTCAAATCCATCCTTCTTGTACTTCGGGAGAGCATGATTAGACATCGTCGTTAACTGAGCTATGTATAATGCCAATACAAGAGACGCAAGGAAAGACTAGGATCTAGGTCCTAAGCGACTCAGAAGCAGTTGGTTTTTCAACCTCCTTCTCTGATACCACTTGTTGGTCCCTTATGATCAGAGTCGTCGTGGTTACAATAAAGTACACACACAAAGTGCAGCGGAATAGATTACGTTTTCTTGTATTTAAATTATTCTTAACTTTATTTTTCGTTAAGGTTTTCTTAGGTTACCTTTTCAGTTATACACTAGTAACGTGGTTACTAGGTTTTAAAACATAATAGCTCGAAAAGCAGTAACAACAAGACAACACACAATTTATAGTGGTTCGATCAAATGATCTACGTCCACTCCTTAGCCGAATCGCTAAGAATTTTACTAGAAAGTATACAGTGTACAAAGAGTTGCCTTTCCTGTTAAGCAACCAGCCTTCTAAAGATCTGTCTACTTTACGGCTATCTTCCGATACCCTGGACTTTCCTGGTGTAGCTCCGGCTGAGTCAAGGGCGCACCTTCGTAAAACTCACTTTCACCACTTACTTTGGAGGAGTTTAGAGTTCCCTCGTTAAATGCGGGTAGCTATTTACTGATTTTTCTGCTTTTGGACAGGCTTTTCCGTCCTACTTCTGACATGGCTAATTGTCGCGCGTTGGTCAGAATGGCGGTGTAGCAGTCGTTCTGTTTTGCTTTGTTGAGCTTCTGCTGGTATGGGATGCTGGATCTCTTTCAGCATGCTTTTGATCTCCTTGCACAGCGAGTGCTTTGTCTGCTACTCTGACTTGATTTGCTAGCATCTTCAGCAGTCAAGGATGTGTTTGTCGAATGCTGATCTTCTTAGCATTCTTAATTCGGGCAGCCTTCAGCATTGTTCGATGTTTGCTGAGATATTTCAATTAGCATATTCTATTACTACACGATGTTTTAACCTATACAGGACATTACATCAGTTGCTAAGCTATGCTAAGGTTCAGCAATGATCGACCGTCTAGTAAGGTTTGATCCAACAAAACCTTTTACAATAAGATCCTAAGGGTAATTTATGAATATTTTCCCAACAATAACACAACACGAACATGCACGATAATAACGAGCATGAACACAAAACGAACCCGTTAAGCCCAAACACGATAACAACACGATACGATAACAAATCGACACGATAACGACACGACACGATAATGACCCGACACTATAATGATCTGCCTTACAGAAACTACCAGGTGCACACTTAGGACTAAAGAATTTTGATTCGAAATGATAACACGACACGAACACGCACGATAATAAAGGGCACGAACGCGACACGGACCAGTTAAGCTCAAACACAAACACGACACGAACCTGTTAAGCTCAAACACGATAACGACCCAACACGATAAGACATGACACGATAACGACCCAACACGCACGAATTGTCTGCCCTAGGTACAAGGTTCAATGGTCCGAGCATGCCCAAGGACAAGTTTGGAGGTGAGGAAGATGAAATTCCCACAGAAGATGCCTCTGTATCGACCGACACAGAGTCTGTGTCGGTCGACAATGGAGATCGACAGATAAGACATTCAGGCGACAAAGTAGATAGATCGATCGAGAGGGGAGATGCAGCTATGTTGATTGATACTCCCCCTATCAGTCGACATAGAGGTGCAGTCGACATGCAGGCAGACCGGTCGACACACAGGAGTTTTGGAGCTGAAAAATCAAGAAGAAAGGTGATCCCACTACTCCGATGCCTTTCCCCCAACAATTTGCAAAGAATAAGGAGGAATCAAAGTATGTTCGCTTTGTGGAGAATCTCAAGAAGGTCAACATCAATATTGCATTGATCGAGGCTCTTCACGAGATTCCTGGCAACATGAATTTTTTTAGGAAGCTGGTGAGCAAGAAAAAGCCGGTAATTGAAAATGAAATTGTTTCTATTCATGAGCATTGTAGTTTTCTTTTACTGAAATAGGTTCTAATGAAGAGGTCCGATCCGGGATGCTTCTCTATTCCGATCAAGAATGGGGGAAGAGAGTCCAGCAATGTTCTCTGCGACACAGGAGCAAGCATCAACGTGATGCCCTACTCAGTCTATAAGAAGTTGCAAATTGGCGACATGATACGATCCTCACTGGGAAGGTTTAGATCGAAGCCCAGAATTGAAAAACCAGAAACACACGATGAGACGACTCGAACAGATACAATGAAAAATCCCACGCCAGTGAACACGACCCTCAGAGAACCGTAGGCAAGAACGCGAACGAGCCCCTACGACTCAAAAAGCAACTTGGCTCATGATGAAGGATGTGATGGGGGAAATCCAACACCTTTGAAGTCAACCCTTAGAGAACCATAGGCAAGGACAAAAAAGAACCCCTACGACCCAAAAAGCAACTCACCTCAACAACGATAGATATAGTAAAGACACCACAAACAGATGTGTAAGTCCGGTTGATAAGTCAAGATTGAGTTTCAAGGTACTCCACAGAAATTCAAGAGCTTTCAGAAAATTGGTGAATAAAACTCACGTATATTATTAAATTGAAAACTGAATTACAATGGAAATTTAAAGCCCTCTTTTATAGGGAGAAAATCAAATCTCTAAACCTAATCTAACTAGGAAAATAAATATAAGAAATATATCAAATCTATCAAGATATACAACAAATAGATCTTGATATCTTAGTAATAAAAACAAAATCTAAATCCTATCAAATCTAGAAATCAAATCTAATCAAATTAAGACTAAATCAAATCTTAACTAGATATATGAAATCTTCTATAATATCTTCAACAAATCTTCTTGAAATATCTTGATATATCTTGCCAACTTGATCTCCATCATTCCCCTCCTCTTCAAGGGGATTTGACCTCAAATCCAAGTTTGCACCAGACTCAAGTAACCATCTTATATACTCGAAGCCTTGCAATTCCTCACAAATAAACTTCTTTTTCTTTTTTTTGCCCATGCAGAAACTTTACCTAAATGACTCTAAGAATAGATGTGGTTGAAAAATAATGATATGATAGATATGGAAGAGATATATGGATAGATATAGAGAAATATGGGTGTGAAAGATATGGATAAATATGAATAAGATATATATGGATAGATAAGGATAAATATACCAATGAGATATATATGGATAAATATGAATAAAATAGATATGAATATATATGAATGATATATATATGGATGGATATGAGTAGGAATGAATAAGATATATATGGATAAATATTAGAAGATATGGATAAATATATGAATGAATATGGATTGGATAGATATAGTTAAATATGAATGAGATATATATGATATAGTTAAGATATGGATAGATATTAATGATATAGATATATAATAAGATGGAAAAATGAAAATTAAAATTAAAATAATTTAAAAATGAAAATCAATAAATAATAATTAAAAAGAATGAAAAAAAATAAAAATAACAAAAACTGAGACGAAAAAAATGAAACGGACAAAACACGAACGGACAAGACACAGAATTGAACCAAAAGGAAAAGAAAAGAAAGACACGACCTGGTTCTTGATACCAAAATGATAGAAAAAGAAAGACACAACCTGACTCTGATACCAAACTGATACAATCCCCACTGGGAAGGTTTAGATCGCAGCCCAGAATCGACGAACCGGAAACACACGATGACATGGCTTGAACAGATATAATGAAAAATCCCACGACAGTGAACTCGACACTCAGAGAACCGTAGAGGCAAGAACGCGAGCGAGCCCCTATGACTCAAAAAGCAACTCGGCTCATGATGAACGATATGATGGGGAAAATCCAACACCTTTGAAGTCGACCCTTAGAGAATCGTAGGCAAAGACGAAAATGAACCCCTACGACCCAAAAAGCAACTCGCCTCAACAACGATGGATATAGTGAAGACGCCACAAACGGATGTGTAAGTCCGGTTGATAACTCAATATTGATTTCAAGGTACTCCAAAGAAATTCAAGAGCTTTCAGATAGTTGGATAATAAAACTCACAAATATTATTTTACTTATAACTGAATTACAATGGAAATATAAAGCCCTATTTATAGGGAGAAAATCAAATCTCTAACCTAATCTAACTAGGAAAATAAATATAAAAAGAGTTGGTCTCCTGAGAGACGGTCTCACTATTTTTTTATTGTGAGACGGACATTAATACATCATTTGAATAAGTTAAATACATTATTTTATTTTTAAAAATTACATTATCTGCAACAAAGAAATACATCATTTGCAATAAAGAAACATATCATTTCATTAAATTTGTTTCACAATAAAAATGGTGAGACGTTGTTTGCAATAAAGAACCACATCATTTCATTAAATTCGTCTCACAATAAAAATGATGAAATCGTCTCATCTGAGAATTTGCCATATAAAAAACATATCAAATCTATCAAGATATACAACAAACATATCTTGATATCTTTGTAATAAATACAAAATCTAAATCCTAACAAATCTAAATTTCAAATCTAATCAAATTTTATCTAGATATATCGAATCTTCTATAATATCTTCAATAAATCTTCTTGAAATATCTTGATATATTTTGCCAACTGGATCTCCATCATTCCCCTCCTCTTTAAAGGGATTTGTCCTCAAATCCAAGTTTGCACCAGACTCAAGTGACCATCTTATATACTCGAAGCCTTGCAATTCCTCACAAACAAATTCCTTTTTTGTTTGCCCAAGCAGAAACTTTACCTAAATGAATCTAGGAATAGATATGGATGACAAAATGATATGATAAATATGGATAGATATAGAAAAATATGGGTGCGAAAGATATGGATAAATATGAATAAGATATAAATGGATAGATAAGGATAAATATACTGATGAGATATATATGGATAAATATGAATAAAATAGAAATGATATATATGAATGATATATATATATGGATGGATATGATTAGATATGGATAAGATATATAGGATAAATATTAGAAGAAATGGATAAATATATGGATGAATATGGATTGGATAGATATAGATAAATATGAATGAGATATATGTGATATAGATGAGATATGGATAAATATTGATGATATAGATATATTATAAGATGGAAAAATGAAAATAATAATTATAATAATTTAAAAACGAAAATAAAATAAAAAATAATTAAAAATTAAAAATAGAAGTAACAAAAACTGTCACGAAAAAATGAAGTGGACAAGACACGAACGGACAAGACACAGAATTGAATCAAAAGGAAAAGAAAAGAAAGATACAGTCTGGTTCTTGATACCAAAATGATAGAAAAAGAAAAACACAACCTGGCTCTAATACCAAAATGATACGATCCTCACTGGGAAGGTTTAGATCGTAGCCCAAAATCGACGAACCGGAAACACACGATGACACAGCTCGAACGGATACAATAAAAAATCCCAGGCCAGTGAACTCGACCCTCAGAGAACTGTAGGCATGAACGCGAACAAGCCCCTACGACTCAAAAAGCAACTCGGCTCATGATGAAGGATATGATGGTGGAAATCCAACACCTTTAAAGTCGACCATTAGAGAGCCATAGGCAAGGACGAAAATGAACCCCTACGACCCAAAAAGCAACTCGCCCCAACAACGATGGATATAGTGAAGACGCCACAAACAGATGTCTAAGTCTGGTTTATAAGTCAATATTGAATTTCAAGGTACTCCACAGAAATTCAAGAGCTTTCAGATAATTGGAGAATAATACTCACGAATATTATTAAACAGAAAACTAAATTACAATGGAAATATAAAACCCTATTTATAGGAAGAAAATCAAATCTCTAAACCTAATCAAACTAGGTAAATCAATATAAAAAAACATATCATATCTATCAAGATATACGACAAATATATCTTGATATCTCTGTAATAAAAATAAAATATAAATCCTAACAAATCAAGAAATCCAATCTTATCAAATTAAGATTAAATCAAATCTTATCTAGATATATCAAATCTTCTATTATATCTTCGACAAATCTTCTTGAAATAACTTGATATATCTTTCCAACTGGATCTCCATCACGACATGAGGCCAACCACAATTACTCTTCAGATGTCAGATCGCTCGATTTATATACCAAAGGGAGTTTTTAAAGATGTTTTAATTAGAGTAGGCCATCTTATCTTTCCTGCAGACTTTGTTGTTTTGGAAATGAAGGAAGAGCATGGGATGCCGATGATCTTTGCAATGGAGTTTCAGAAGATAAGTGGAGCATTGATAGACTGTCGAGGTGGAGAGATTACACTCCAAGGGAACGACGAGACGATCACCTTTGTGATCGATAAAAGTCAGAAGGAAGCATCTTGCAACAAGATCTCTGCCACAGATGGAGAAGATGATGAGGAGGATGCCAAGATTGAATGGGAGAGAAGGAAAGAGGTGGCAAAATTGCCAATTACACCATCTCCTTCCGAGCTCACTACTGTTGTTCGTGATTGGATGGTCTAAATTATAGATGCAAGGGGGCGACGAGTCTGGACCCGACCACCTTGGTGAGAAAAAGCATCGTTGTGCCACGACGATAACTTAGGCACTAAATGGGAGGTAACTCATTATTTCAATTATTTTCTTACTATTTTTCATTAATTTTTGTGTGTTTGTTTTTGTTCCCATATATATAAATATAAAAAATGGAGCTCTGTATCGATCGACACACAAGGTGTCGATCGACACACAGGGATCGATAGAGCACACTTTTGACCAATGAAGGGGTTGACAAGAAGGTTGTATGTTGATCGGCAGGCCCCCTATCGATTAACATAGAGTGCTAGCAGTCAAAGTTTCTATCGTTCGAGTTTCACTTCGAAGAGGGATAAAAAGTTGGTGTCTGAGACCAACATTGAGGTATTGTTTCAATCCTAGTCTGATTTTCAAACTTATTCTCTTTGTTAATTGAAACTAATTTTTTCCCTTTTATTTAATGCTTTCAGTTTGTTAAATTCACGCCTAGTTTGAATAAGTTGTGATTTTGTGAGAAGATTTGTGTTGCTATGAGATAACCCTAGCAATAATGCGAGATTTGAATCGATTGACTTTTGTATGCATTGATTGTGACAGTGGTTGAGAATGCCTATGAAAGTAGAAAAATGCATGATTACTTGTTTTGAAACTTACATGATATGATGTTTGAGGATGATTCGATGTTTACAATGGAAGAGATTTTTGTCCTAAGTGTGAGATTTGAGCTTTAATTTGATTGTGAGTGTTTCTGCATTATTGAGAATCTCTAGAAATTTTTGTTTCTTTTTCGAGATTTCTAGTGTGCACAAGTTTAGGAAATGATTTTATGTCGTCTTTATTTAGCCTATTAATCCCATACACTGTCCTGATTGAACATTTATGACTCGTCAGCCCTTTTGAGCCTATGTATTTTTCTTTCTTTGTGTATGAGTTGGAAAAGGATTGGGGAATCAACTCTAGTTTATGAGAGTGGGTTTGGGATATTTTGAAAAAGATAAGATATTATTAGAAGGGTGAAAACAAAAGAAAGGTTGGGCTCTACAAAAATAAAAAATGCAAAAAAAAACTGTATATGTGTTTGTTGATCCTTATAAGCTCAAATTCATAACCCAATGTGTGAAAGAAAAAAAGAAAAAAAAAAGAGAAAACTTAGTGAAAAGAAAAAAATTGAATAAAAGAGTCTTGGGTTTATGTTGAAAATTATAGGAGATGGGTGGATATCCATAGATGGTGGTTTAAATTGGTTGAGGTGCGCAACTCAATTGATTTTAGTCACTTGGACATATATTTTCCTACCTTTCACTAAAAAGCCTACATTACAACCTTGAATAAAGTCTTTTCTGATCTTAGACTTGTGTGCACATATTTGCAGTGGAGATTTAGAATATTTGCATGCCAATGGTAGAACTTGATTTGCATGACTTGTGTGATCTCATATTATCATAAACACTTGAGTGAATAAGTGAAACACTTCCCTTGTGAGTCTTCCATGGTTTACAGATTTTCTGATTCTTACAAAGTGTTGATGTGATGTGGATTTTCGTGTTTGATTGTGAAGAATCTTGTGAGGTATTGCACTTCTCTTCTACTTAAACTTTTGATTCATTCTTTTGTTGATTGAGGACAATCAAGTGTTTAAGTTTGGGGCTTGATAGGCTCGTATTTTGCCTCACTTATCGTATTGTTTTCTTTATTGTTTCTTGCATTTGCATTAGATTTTGGTTAATAATCGAGCATGAGCTGCTTATAGAGGATATTACGCTTGTCATGCTGAGTTTTGTAGGGTTTTGGGTACAAAAGAGATAGAATGGTGAGAAGATGCACAAAAGATGAAAAATTCACCCAAAATACCTAAGTATCGGTCGACAGCCAGTGTGTCGACCGACACAGAGGACAGGAAGGAGTCGAAGATCAAAATGAAGATTGGGCGATGCGAAGGGTTGAGGTTGACCACCATGTCGATGGATATCCTGAGTGTCGACCGACATGGAGGCTGGAAATTGATCGAGAAGAGAGATCAAAGAGGCATGTCGACTTGGCATATGTGTCGACCGACACAGAAGGCGGAAGGCAGCTTTTCACCCAATTTGGAGATTTTCCTTCTCAAGCCTATTATCTTTTGAAGATTCAATTTCCTACCTTATAAATAGGACTTCTAGAGCTCGAAAATAATGTTCAATTTCTAGTTCATTTTTACTTTAATTTTCAGCATTCAAATACCTTTAATTTCGAGTTTTCTTTACTTTACAATTTGGAACTCAAGACATTGAAGATTTTAATTCCTGTTTGCTTTATGATTCAAGTAAGTTAAATGCAATTTTATATCTTTGTTTCAATGTTTGTTTTTAGCATGACTGGCAAGAAACCCTAATAGGTTCTAGGGTTTTCTCCATCCTTTTCAGCATGTTGTAATTCAATTAAATCCACCCTAATTAATTGGTTCAACTTCTATGGTTTTCATTCTAAAATCTACTTTCAATTGAATGATCAAGAGATGAAAATTAAATTAGGTTTATAATTATTAATTTGATACCGAGATGAGATAATTAACTATAGGAAAATAGAATTTGATACAATTGCTTTCTGTCTCATAGGGAAGATTCGATTGTAGGGTTTAAATGTGTATTTTTATTGATATTGGCTTTTGTTGTGTTCTTAAGACCAAGAGGAGATAGTCACACATTAGTAATCTAGGTTTTAATTTCCTAACTAAGGAATTAATTCCAATAACAGATTTTCCCACCATAATAATAATTTGGGGTTTGGATTGATTATTTATGCATGTTGATTGGATTGGTTGAATTCCCTAGGATCTGTGCTCGATTTTATTCAAAAAGTTATTTTCTTATTGAAAACAAAAACCATATTCTCAAATTTGAATTCACTCCAACAAAGAACTGATAAACTATATCCAGTACATGAAATATTCTCGTTCCACTGTCCCTATGAGTTCAACAACCTTTGGGTTATAAATTTATTTACATCACTATATTATAATTAATCTAGTCATTTTACTGGCGATCATGGTGCACCCAAGACACGAAGACCTCAATATCAGCAGCCCGACCCTGCAACGGAGGAGGAGGGGGAAGCTGGGACCGCGACCAATCAACGTCCCGCTCCTGGGACTCCTTGTATGCGCTCTCCCTGGCCCTGTGCCTCCTCTCGAGGTGCTGGTCACGATCATCCTCCAAAGGGATCACCACTCGCTCATCCCGCCTCTCTTAGTCCCTCGAAGACCCTTTCTTACTCCGAGAAAACGACTGATGCTCCTCATGCTCAACGTTCGACCTCTTACACGGTGGGGAACCTGCATGCCTTCTAGATGACGGGCATTTCCACTCAGATTAACCGGCCTCCTCCCTCGCTCGTTCCTTCAACCTCGATGCTTCCACTAAAGCCACCCGCGTAGCCATATTTCCTCGCATTTTGTTCAGAAGAGCCTTTATCCTGCCATCCGTAAACCTTATGTTGTCAACCGAAACATGATGGATTTATATACTGAAAGCATTATGATTGGTATATTATGTACAAGGTCGATTGGTTAATATACTGGGAATCATAAATGTTGTATGTTCATCTCCTGTCTGAATTAACAAACATGTGTCGCAAACGCAATTATCCTCTTATCTCGTCAATAGGGAGATCATACGGTGTGTAGAAGATCACGTAAGATCGTATGGATCGTTTGACCTAGCGAGATATAAATAGTTATCACAGCTGAGACAGTTCCAGGATAAACTGTCGGTGTAGGCTGCAGCATACGCAGTAATAAGCATCTTATCTTGGATGGCTTGGTATGCTGGTGTGGGGCACACATTGATAAGGACCTAAGTCGAGATCGATTCTTTTATCTGACATTAAAAGAATCTAGATCTCTATGGCTTGACGAGATCCTAAGCCTAAATGAAGGTACAGAAGTATATGCAGATTGTGTATTACTTTGAGTTGCAGTGAAAGGCTCTAGTTGAGCTTGTATATCTGTATCTTGGGTAATAGCAGTTTGTGTATGACTATCTGGTTCTGGAACTAGGTAACCACATCCAGTATAGGATGGTGACATTCCCTGAACAGCTCAAAAGGTTCGTTATGCTAAGTCCTGCAGGCTGATTAAGTTCAAGCATAAGTGAAAATGTTTGAGTGGATTGATTCAGGAATATAAGATGTTAATTAATTGAATAGCTTATCAGAGCTTAAATTAATTAACGAATGTTTGTAACCTTAAATGTGGGGATATACCGAGCCCATGCAACCCGTACCTCAAAACGTGGTAGCAAATAGGTAGGACAGTATTGATTCTCTGGTGGAATGAATCAATATTAATTAATTAATTATATTTGGGGTTGAATATGGGAATTAATTAATTGATAGGCCTCATTTGCTATTTGCATTCTGGTCCCTGGTCTGGCCCATGAAACTCAAGCCTAATAGGAGTCCAGTATTTTCCTATAAATAGGCCTCAGTTCCTCAGATCTCAACACACCACAAGATCATAAGTTGCACAGAGCAAACCAGGTTTTGGGAGTTGTGGTGATCGACTAAGATCTGAGAACGAGGAGGAAATTCTGCTTCTCAACCAGGCAAGGGATCTGATAGAGAATCTTCACCAGATTTTCAGATCGAGTTGGGATACAGATCAGAAGATCAAATCAGGAGGATTTTTCTTCTTCTCTCTCTTCTTGTTTTCGAAAATAATAGTTTTATTTTCTCAAGATTTATTTCCTCAATCTGTTAGGAATTAAATCTTTGTGCATGGGAAAGATCAAAGGGAATCTCCGCGCACTCGTTCTTCAGAGTTCATAAATCCAGGTATTCCGCATAAACCTTCTTATGCATAATAATATAGGAGCATGCTAGGATCATTCATAGGCATAGCAATTTATTTTGATATTCCAATTAACGATCCTTGGCAAACGGACTTCGTGATTCAGTTCACGAATCCCTTTAAAAAACTCCTACCTACCCTCACCTCCTTCCATGACTTAACCTCTATAGCGTACGCCTTATCCACTCTCTTCAGCTCTATCTTTGTGAGTTCAATGTGCTTCAAACCTGCAAAACAAAAACCCAAACGATATGTGAGAAAGCAGAATCCCCAAGCATACCAAAAGACAATCTGAGGAATGAAAACCGACTTAGAGAATCCTCCCTGATCGGGCTTAACTCGAGGTCCTCCGAATCCATTCCTAGGAAAAACCACCGATTCCACCATTTAGAAGAATTATGAGGGGCACCCGTGACTAACGGTGATCGGTCCCCCATCCACTTGGTGGCGTATTAATACCCGGGGCGGTAAGGGTTGAGACAATATAAATTATGCCACGCACGGATAGATGGGAGACCAAGCCCCTGATCCATAAGAATAAAGAAAGTGTCGATCATATGGCACCATCTAATGGGAGACACGTTGAAAGGGGAGAGTGATAACTATGGTAAACAGCGAGCAAATAATATTTTTACACCCTAAGGTGGTCGATCCCACAGGGACTGTGCAACGAAATACCCAAAGTACCAGTCATAGTTTTAGAACATAGATATTTGAGGAATTTAGAAAAGGGGTTTTGGTTTTTGAAAAATAAAGATAGCAATGCAAGAAAGTAAAGGGTTTTGAAAACAATAAAGGAAAACAAAGATCTGATCGCGTATATTTTTAACCCGAGACTTAGCAAAGCTAATAATATAGCGGCAAATAAAATTATCGATCCCACGAGGAAAGAAATAACGAAAAATCCTAAGTACTAATCCATAAGTTCTCGAAATACTGGCTAGGGGGATTTTAGAATTAAAGGTTTTGGATTTCAAATTGATTTTGGAAAACAGAATTTAAAACAAGAAAATTAAATAGCTTTTGAGAAAATATATGCGAAGTACAGATTCCAGGGATATTTACCTATCAAGTATGACATGTATGAATGAATTGATTAATTCTTAATTTAATTCATCTTCGTAGTGAAACATCAAAAAAGTATTATGAACTTCTTTGTTGGACAATTCATAAAGTAGATTAATTAATTATCTATCTCGTGTCGGTCTCAAGATGAATTAATTAACTCCAGAATTCTACGGATCTATTCCTATAATTTATTCCCTTCAGTTACGACAGGAAATCAAATTATATTGTGAAAATCTCTTTCCATTGAAAACTATTACAGTTACGTCTCTAATTCTCAACTATGTAATCCTAAGATGTGGCCAGCATACTCAAGATTAAGAATAAAATCAGATTTTACAAACTACGAGGGAAAGGGAAAATAATTCAATTAATCAAACATGCATACATTGATAGTTCGAAACCCTAGAATATGAGAAGGAAGTTAGTTACACATAATCATAGTAGAATTCATCAAAGATAAATAAAACCTGAATTGCATAAGAACTTGGGTCTGAATGTCTTTCCCCAAAAATATGTCTTCAAACATAAAACTCAACTAAAGCTTGGAATCTCTCAAAATCTGAAATATGGAATGAAGTACACCTAAAAATCAAATTTACAGAGATATATACAGAGGTGGAGGCATATCCTATCAAATCTGGGGCTAAAGATATGAAATATCTCGATTTTCAACAAATTCTCGCGCCCAGACTCCCATCGATCGATGCCCAGTTGGCCGTCGATCGACGGATCTTTTTCTACGGCGTCCTTTCTGCGCGGTCTCACGGTTTTGGCCATAACATCCTCTCCCGAACTCCGATTGACCCGATTCCAGTTGCATTGGAAAGCTAACTCGAAGTTCTATCCAATGCCATGCACAAATTGCCCGAATTCTTCATATGGAAGATCTCTTCACTGCTACTCTTACACATCACTGCTTTCGGAACGGTTTTCTCGTGAATTTAGGCCTAAAACCTGCATGAACATCAAAACACGCCTAATACAACCTAAATATAGACTCATGCATAAAATATAAGGATAAACTTAATAAAAACACATAAAACAATAGAAAATAATATAGATAAGTGAGTAAAATAATGAACTTATCAAATCCCCCAAACTTGAACGTTTGATTGTCCTCAATCAATAGGCAAGAAAGAAATCAAAAGATCATGTAGTTAAAGTGCAATGCCTCACAAGATTCATCACAGTCAAGAATCCAAAATCCACTACACACAAGCAATTCGAAAGAGACAGAAAATTCATCAACTATGGAAGAACTCACAGGAAGTGTATCACTCAACTCTCAAGTGTTTAAGTTATAGATGAAAGCACTCAACAACATGTATGAAGAAATTTCTACCATAGGCTTGCAAATTTTCTAATATCTCCACTACTAGAATGTGCACACAAGTCTAGAATCAAAAAGGACTTTTGACAGGTTGTAACGTAGGCTTTTTCTAATAATGTAGGGAAATATGGCCAAGTGACTAAATAAATTGAGTTCATGACTCTCAACACATCCAACCACTATCTATAATCATCCACCTCATCTCCTCATATACATCAACAAACTCAAAAAAAAAATTCTAGCTCATTTTGAATCTCTTATGCTCTTTTCGATAATTTTGTATTCTTTTCATTTCAGAGAGCTTATGAGAATTCTAATTATTTCTTTTGAGATTCTTTTTGCACACATCTTTTCATCACTAATTTATCATTTCTTATCTCCAACTCACTTTCAATCAACCCCATACGTACCACAACTCCAGACACGAGTGAGACAATACTTTTCTTAATCTCATAGACAAGGAAAGGAAAATTGTACAGGCTCAAAGTGGCTAACTAGGGAAGATTTTATTGTGAAGGGACAGTGTTTAGGATATTGGGTTAACAAAGATGGCCTAATATCATCTCCTAAACTTGTGCACACTATGCAGTCTCAACACAGAAAATAGGCAAGTTCTAGAGAAATCAAAGCACACATGTGAATCTCACATCAAACAAAATAAAGGCTCAAATTTCTCACACAAGGGTTTAAAAATTTTCTTCCACGGTTAATTTCAAATCAGCTCAACCAACATGCAATTATAAGTGTCAAATCAATCCTATCATGCGGTATTCTACATTCATAGGCATCTAACCACAATCTCAATCAATTCAAACTCAACCTTCAATCAATTCTAATCTCACAATCTCATTCAGGTTATCTCAAAACTCAAAATTTTTCCCCACAAAATAGCATAAAATAGAAAAGAAAATAATTTAAAGACGGAAAGCAGAATAAATAAAAGATAGAATGTTCCATCTCTTGTTCCACATCCCCCCAAACTTATTTCCAACTCAAAGAGTGGAATAAGTTTGAAAATCAGACAAAAGAGGGAACGATACCTGGTGGTTGATCTTAGACATCAACTTTTTATCCCCTGAAGTCTTCAAACATCGCTCAACGTGAACTATTTCATTTGGGCTCGGCGTTGATTTTTTTTTTTTCAAAACAAATGTTAATGCAAGACAAAAGCAAAACTAATAGAAATAAATAAAAAATGAGAAAGAAAAATAGTAAATTGTTAGGTTACCTCCCAACAAGTGCTTGATTTAACGTCGCAGCTCGACGATACCTCAATTCACCTACTAAGGAGGTCGGGTCCAGACTGGCCTTTCCGCAACATCCTCTCCATCTTTGTTCTTGATGACTTCCATCCCCCATTTCTTGGAGTCTTCTTCCAGAAGGATCTTGTGCATGCATAATGAAGGACTGCCTCCTTTGATATCCCCCATTGTCCACTCAATGACGGACTTGTACTTCCTCGGATGCACCGGTAGTGGTTTGAGTTTCAAAACAGGCGGATCGGAGTTAGAAGGCTGCTGTTCCAAACCTTCGTCGATCGACGTAGGATGTGCGTCGATCGTCGTGGGCAAAATTGCAGCGATCCCTTTTCCACGTCTCGCAGTTTCGATCGATGAAACCGTCCTGTCAATCTTTCCTCCTGCGTCGATCGACGAGCTCTTGGCGTCGATCGACGGGACTTCTGAGGCTGCGTCGATCGACGAGCTTCTGGCGTCGATCAACGTGGACGATCCCCCACATTTTTCTGGCTTGAATAGACGGTATCGGCTTGGTAGTTGCTCCATTTTATTCTCCTTTTTTTGAGTTATCTTCTTGAACACATCTAGCTCCATCTCTTGATCCACAGGCTCATCATTTGTCTCATCCAAATCTGAAGATGAAAACAGAGAGTGCAGAGAGAGTTTTCTAGAGAATCCGAATCAGTTTTAAGAGAAGATGAGGGAGAGGAAATCACCGGATTGAAACAATTTATCATATGGCACTCTTTCCGGTAGCTTCCTTCATTATGATTCTGCATTGTTTTGCCGATAGGAAAGGTGACTGACTCGTTATTAACCCAGAACGTCAGTTTGCTATCTCGGATGTCAATCAGCGCTCCACCTGTCTTCAAGAAAGGTCTCCCCAAGATCAGCGGAATATTGTGGTCCTCTTCCATGTCTAAGACCACAAAGTCGGCTGGGATGATGAAGTCTTTGACCTTGACAAGCACATTCTCCACGATGCCTCTCGGGTAGGAGACAGAGCGGTCGGCCATCTGAAGTGAGATGATGGTTGGCTTGATGCTTCCAATGGCCAACCTCTTGAAGATGGATAGCGGCATTAAGTTGATGGACGCGCCGAAATCACAAAGGACCTTCCCAAAGGTCTCTCCTCCTATGATGCAGGGGATCGTGAAGGATCCCGGGTCCTCCGCTTCAGCGGCATCTTCTTCTGAATCACCGCGCTGCATTCCTCGAACAAGTTTACCGTCTCATGCTCCATAAAGGGTCTTTTCTGAGAGACCATGTCCTTCAGAAACTTGATGTACCCGGTCATCTCACGCAATGCTTCAACCAGCGGAATGTTGATGTGCACCTTCTTCATGTTCTCCAAGAAGCGTGCATACCTCTCGTCCATCTTTGTTTTAGAAAAACACTGCGGGAACGGCAGGGGAGGCTTATACATAGGTGGCTCGACAGGAGTGGGCGTCGATCGATGTGAGGTCTTGTCGATCAATGTGGCCTTTGGATTGGCTTCAATCGACAGCGATCCTCCGTCGATCGACGGGGCTGCATCAGCGACGGCTTCTTTGGCCTGCTCGACATCTTCATCCTCATTTGAATCAGTCCTTACTTGCTTTGGACCTTCATAGGATTTTCCCCCTCTTAGAGTGATGGCATTCACTTGGTTCATCTGACTCTAAACTTTGGGGTTGGCTTGAGTATTGCTAGGCGATTGCCCAGGTTTGTGCTGGGCTTCGAGAGCTTTGGCGATCTGAATGACCTGAGTCTCTATGATTTGCACGTGTTTCTCGACTCGGTCCACCTTGGTCTTTACTCCAGCTATCTCTTGCTCTAGTTTTCCCACTTTGTCAGTGGATCCTTGCATGAACTGGGCCAAAATCTCCTCGAGATTTAGCTTCTTTTTCTCCACCACGACTCTATCTTGTACTTCAAATTCGGGTGGTGGCTGCTCTGCAGCCTGAGGGTTCGCATATGAGAACCCTGGGTGGTTCCAGGCATGAGTGGAGTTGTAGGGCTGGTTGTTTTGCTGATATCCTCCGCGGTAGTTGTTTTTATAACCACTCTATTGGATAAAATTAACATCTACACACTCCCCATCAACTGGAGCTTGGATTGGCTCCACCACTGCAACAGTCTTCTCCGCTTTCAATGTAGCGAAGTCTTCACACAACTTCTTTAATTTGGCTGCTAGATCAGGTTCTTCAGTGACCTTGTCCACAACTTTCACAGGTCGATTGCGAACTAAGGACCACCGGTGATTGTTGTTGGCCATCTTTTGAAAGAATTCCATAGCCCTCTTACCACTCTTTGACATGATGGTGTCTCCTAGCGTAGCATCCACCAATTCGACGGTCCTCTCATTCAGCCCCTCGTAGAAAGTCTCGGCCTGCTCCCCCAATGACAGTCCATGTCCCGGACAAGATCTCAGCATCTCCTTATAGCGCTCCCATGTCTCGTAGAAGCTCTCATCTGGGTATTGAGCAAACCGTGTGATCTCCTTACGCCTCTGTCTGATGACGCTAGGGGGAAAGAAGTTCTCTTGGAACTCATTCCTTAGTTCTGCCCATGTGCCGATGCTTGTCTTGTCCAGTGCAGAGAACTATGACTGCGCTTTATCATACAAAGATAATGCGAACAGACGCATTCGGATCGCGCTCTGGCTGACTCGGCTGATCTTGACAGTGTTGCAGAGTAATATGAACTTGTCGAGGTGAGCATATGGATCCTCGGTAGCTCGTCCACCGAATCGGTTTTGTTGCACCATCTGTACCAATCCGGGATTCAACTCGAAGTTATTGGCATTGATGCCAATCCTGAAATCTGTCTCCATGAATCGAGGACGGTACTTTTTCTAAATAGCATCCTCGTCCTCGTCATCATCCGACTCCCCTAGCCGATCCTGATCTTCTTCATCTTCATCTTCAGGATCATCTTCAAATAGAGGATTGCGGTGAATGTGCCGGTTATTCTGATTGTTCCTCTCGAGATTCAGTTGTTGCAGTTGCTCCCTCATGACTCGCATTTCTTGAACTAGCACTGTCTGCTCCTCCAAAGTCAGCCCTTGCGGAGGTGGCTGTAAAATTGGCTGTTGTGCATTGTCCGGCGGTGGTACTTCGTCTGCCATTGCTTGACTACTCGAGCCTTCTTAGGCGCGCTTGTTATTTTTGATTTTTCTGCACGTGGCTTCAATGTCTGGGTAATAATAAAGCGGGTCCTTTCCTCTAGCTCTCGTACTCATACACTACCTGTACAGCAAAGAAGGTAGCGAAGTAAAACTGAAAATAAACTGAAACAAACAAAAAATAATACAAGAATCAAAAACAGAAATTTAAAGGGGGCGTCGATCGACGCAGAAAGGGGCGTCGATCGGCCTGGACCCGGAAAACGAAAAAAAGAGAAAACTGAAAATACAAAATTTTACAACCTAAATCAGTATTTTGATTACAGAATTAATAGTAGGATAAATTCTATTCTTTCCCCGTTAACGGCGCCAAAATTTGATCGCGTATATTTTTAACCCGGGACTTAGCAAAGCTAATAATATAGCGGCAAATAAAATTATCGATCCCACGAGGAAAGAAATAACGAAAAATCCTAAGTACTAATCCATAAGTTCTCGAAATACTGGCTAGGGGGATTTTAGAATTAAAGGTTTTGGATTTCATATTGATTTTGGAAAACAGAATTTAAAACAAGAAAATTAAATAGCTTTTGAGAAAATATATGCGAAGTACAGATTCCAGGGATATCTACCTATCAAGTATGACATGTATGAATGAATTGATTAATTCCTAATTTAATTCCTCTTCGTAGTGAAACATCAGAAAAGTATTATGAACTTCTTTGTTGGACAATTCATAAAGTAGATTAATTAATTACCTATCTCCTGTCGGTCTCAAGATGAATTAATTAACTCCAGAATTCTACGGATCTATTCCTATAATTTATTCCCTTCAGTTACGACAAGAAATCAAATTATATTGTGAAAATCTCTTTCCATTGAAAACTATTAGAGTTATGTCTCTAATTCTCAACTATGTAATCCTAAGATGTGGCCAGCATACTCAAGATTAAGAATAAAATCAGATTTCACAAACTACGAGGGAAAGGGAAAATAATTCAATTAATCAAACATGCATACATTGATAGTTCGAAACCCTAGAATCTGAGAAGGAAGTTAGTTACACATAATCATAGTAGAATTCATCAAAGATAAATAAAACCTGAATTGCATAAGAACTTGGGTCTGAATGTCTTTCCCCAAAAATATGTCTTCAAATATAAAACTCAACTAAAGCTTAGAATCTCTCAAAATCTGAAATATGGAATGAAGTACACCTAAAAATTGAATTTACAGAGATATATATAGAAATGGAGGCATATCCTATCAAATCTGGGGCTAAAAATATGAAATATCTCGATTTTCAACAAATTTTCGTGCCCAGACTCCCGTCGATCGACGCCCAGTTGGCCGTCGATCGACAGAGCTTTTTCTCCGGCGTCCCTTCTGCGCGGTCTCACGGTTTTGGCTATAACTTCCTCTCCCGAACTCCGATTGACCCGATTTCAGTTGCGTTGGAAAGCTAACTCAAAGCTCTATCCAATGCCATGAGCCAATAGCCCGAATTCTTCATGTGGAAGAACTCTTCACTGCTACTCTTACACGTCACTGCTTTCAGAACGGTTTTCTCGTGAACTTAGGCCTAAAACCTGCATGAACATCAAAACACGCCTAATACCACCTAAATATAGACTCATGCATAAAATATAAGGATAAACTTAATAAAACCACATAAAACAGTAGAAAATAATATAGATAAGTGAGTAAAATAATGAACTTATCAAGATCCTAGGGCAAATATTCTAACATCAGCATGCAATATCCATCAACTCAACAATGGGGAAAGATTAGATTATGGTGGATTAAATCCCTTGGTCCGGCAATTAAATCCTAGATTACTAAATAGTGACTGTCTCGTCTCGGTCTCAAGAACATAAATTTATCCAATCTCAATATTTATCTAATTAGTTCCTACACAAGATTCTTCTTTTTTAGACAGAAAACAAGTATATTAATTCCATTTTCCTATTAACAATCTTCACCTCACCGTCTTTTGATTGATAGCTATTAACCTAGACTCAAATTCATCTCTCGATCATTCTTTAAAGTTAGATTCATTAAATTAATCTAAGGAAGTTAAACCTTGCTATTGAGTTGATTTTAATTAAACATGCATTCGAAAAGAATATACAAAGCCCAAGAACCTGTTAGGGTTCTAGTCACAAAACATAACTAGAACAAAAGTAAACATATAATTAATTACCTAAGAAATTGAACAGGAACCTTCAAAGTCTTGTAAAAACTCCAATGTCTAAGAAATTAATTACCTAAATTTCGCGCGGCCGCGCACAGCAGGCAGCAGCCCGCACTCAGGCGCGGCCGTGGAGGCATGGTGCGAGCACGGCTGGCGGCGGCGAGGGTTGGGGAGAGTGCGGCAGGTGCATTCGGCGGCCAGGAGCGCACGACGAAACACTAGGTTTTACACGCGTGCACGTCGTGCGGCATTTCTATGCTGACGCCGGTAGCTGCTCCTCGCTCGTCGGTCGGCAATGGCGGTGGTGCAGCGCGGCAAGGCTCCGGGGGTGGAAAGCAGCGGCAGGCGGCGGCCAGTGGGCGACGGTGCGGCTGCAGCATGCGCAAACCCTAGGGTTTGTGGCTGCAATCGGGGCGCGCGTCATCACTGCATCATGTGTGCATTTCCGGTGAGCCGAGGTAGCCAACGGTGGAAAAGATGGAGGCTGGCGTGGATGGGCGATGGCGGTGCAGGCCGGGGCGGCGGCAGACGATGTGGGTGACGGCCGTGGCGGCGGTTTCGCGGGCTACAGCCATGCGACATGCATGCATGGCTGCTGCGCGATTCTGGTAAGTCCACGGCGGCAGCGGGTTGCCGACGATGGTGGTGGCTCGTCGGGCCGAGTTCTCGTGGGATATCGGGCTTGCAAAGTGTGCCCAGACCCGCGATTCGGTAAACTGGCCCAATTGTCCAATTTTCTGATGGATCAAATCTTGTAGGTTCATTTTTTCAGAAAATAAAATCAGATCACAGTCCAAGTAGTGGGAACCCAGTTGAAGATCTGTGAAATAATTCCAAACTGTAATAAATAGAATTATTTCTTAATTTCGTATCATGAGGCCACAAGGACATTTTTTATTTGCTTTATTATTTGTCTTCACATGATATATGTGTTTATATTAATTGCGCAGCATACAAGCATGTTGTAGATAGTAGGAGCATGTTTAATGCTTTTATTTACAGCTTTCAAAGGCATGCTTATGTGATTTATTTTATGTAATTAATTATAACTATAAATTCGGGGTTCATGCATGGCATGATAGAATTTTAGCTGTGTTATAATTATGGCTACATAAAATAATCTGTGCAATTGAACCTTATGAATTTAAATTACTAAGCTTATTTAATTAGACCTCCACAAAGCGATCCTTTATTGGAAGTGGGTAATTTATTAGGTAAACGTCTACATGTGTAGCTTACTTAATTTATTATTCATAAGTTCTAATAGATAGGATTTCTTAAAACAAACATTTAATTCATGTGAGAAGTGGGAGCTTATGCGTAAACATCTACATGTGTAGCTTTCGTATTGAGTTTTCATAAGTTCTCTAGGGATTGAATTAAATGAGACAGCCTTATTACAAGGGATCAGGGTGTGTCCTAGTAGATCCTTTTATGGGAGGGATGGCTTTGGTTGTATGCTAGCTTAGATATTGTCCAGAGTATAACTCATTTGTAATGTCCCTGCTCAGTAGGATAATATGGTCTTAAGTTAGTCTCTAATTATTAATTTCATTTGTCTAAGGAACCCGGGCATGGATTGGAATTAAAGGACAGGAATTGAAAGATGCAATCTGGTTAAGTGTTTTGTTGTAAACGTCCACATGTGTGGCTTACGATAGTAATACTTAGGCAAATTGGAGGAAACATTAATATTGTTTTATCATAAGGTTTCAATTGTTTGCGACGATGTTTTAATTTCTACATTAATTTATTGTTTTCAGATATGTCTACTGCTCCTATTGTTAACCTCTTAACATCAAACCCTTTAACCGGTCTGAGTTTTCCTGAATGGAGATTTTGCCTGATGGAATTACTATGTACTGCAAAACATGTCTATGTGCTTTACATGGACCCACTGTCTCCTCAGTATTGGAATTGTTCTGGCTATGAGCGAGAATTCTATGAAAGATGGAAAGCTTCTGATGATTTTGCCCACTATCTCATCTTGAGCAATCTGTCTAGAGAATTAAGGCCCAAGTACAGAAAATATCAAACTACTGTTGAGATATGGAGGGACCTAGTGAAAGTATATGGGAAGGTGAGACGAATTATCAGTTATGATCTTGTGAAAGACCTGGTTTGCAAGAAAATGACTGAGGGGAGTTTGTTGGCTATGCACTTCATCAGTATGATGAAAATCATGAAAAGTACATAAAGAGAGGTGGATGAATCATTAAGTGGGGAGAAATAAAAATTGTCCTGCACTCTCTATCTGATTCTTATGATGATTTCATCAAATCTCTCGGTGCTAGTCACGAGTTTACTCTTCATGAGTTACTCAGGGCCCTGTTGCGAGAGGAATCTGACATGATAGCATTTGAGTTTTCTCCAACTTTGTCAGCTCTTGACAAGGCAGTTGCTGAAGCAAAAGAAATGCTTGAAAGATTATATGAAGTTGATCTAGCTGAAGTTATCTACAGGTCATGCAAACGCAAGCGAAGTGAAGTAGATTGTCTAGTGCCTAGCACGGGTAGACAAGGTACGTCATGTGCATTTATAACGGAAACATGTTTAGCATCAGTTTCTACCCATTCTTGGGTAGTAGATACTGGAGCTACTGATCATGTTTGTTATAGTTTGCAGGGGTTTAAGCCGACAAGGCAGCTGATGCATGACAAAATTACCATCTCAATGGGCAGCGGAGAGAGAGTCTCAGCAGTAGCCATTGGAGATTTTACTTTATGCTTTAAAAAATATTTTGATGGAACTTAATTTCAGTTTCCAAGTTGTTTATTGATGGATATTCAGTTATTTTTTATAGTGGAGTTTCTATAATTGGGAATAACGGTGTTATCTATCATGGCAAACTGATTGATTCTCTCTATATCATTAATTGTATGCATAAATCTTCCGTGAATGTTGCAAACTCATCCAATAATAATAATCATTTAAAGAGAAAGTTTTCTTCCGATGAGGATCAAACATATCTCTGGCACTTGAGACTAGGTCACATCAACCTAAAGATGATTAGAAGATTAGCATGCGATGGGCTCTTGGATTCTTTCCAAGTGGTACCGCATCAAATATGTGAATCATGTATAGAGGGAAAGATGACGACCAGGCCTTTTAAGGCAAGTCAGTCTCGAGTAGAGGATGTGTTAGAATTGATCCACTCTGACTTATGTGGACCAATGTCCACGCAAGCTCATGGAGGTTATGAGTACTTCGCCACATTTATTGACGATTACTCAAGATTTGGATATGTCTATCTGCTTCGCTACAAGTCTAAATGCTTTGAGAAATTCAAAGAATTTAGGACTGAGGTAGAAAAGAAGTTGGGCAAGACTATCAAAACACTACGATTGGATCATGGTGGAGAATACCTCAATAACGAGTTCTTGCAGTACCTGTCAGATAACGGGATTACATCCCAGTGGACTGCACCAGGAACCCTTCAACAAAATGGTGTAGTAGAAAGGACAAATATGACTCTTTTGGAAATGGTCATGTCAATGATGAGTTATGCAAGCTTGCCGATTTCGTTTTGGGGATATGCCTTGGAGACAGCGGCCTATTTGCTTAACCTTGTACCTTCTAAATTAGTTCCTAAAATGCCTCTGGAACTCTGGTATGAGCGAAAGCCAAGTTTGAACAGAGTGAGGGTTTGGGGTTGTCCAGCATATGTGCTGACAAAGGAACCTGATAAATTAGAAAGTAGGTGTAAGTTGATGCTGTTTGTAGGATATCCCAGGCAAACGAAAGGTGGTTACTTTTATTGTCTTGAGAATCAGAAAGTGGTTGTCACTACCAATGCAAGATTCTTGGAAGAAAAATATGTAAGAAACGACGGATCCAAGAGAGAAATATCCTCCACGAGCTTGAAGATAAGGAAGCGATTCCATCAGGAAAGCCAAGTGTATTGGTAAAACCAACTGTAATAGGTGAGGAAATACCAACACTGCCATCATGCAAGTATGGGACCAACGAGTACTGTGCCAACTACTGACACGGCTCAGATGCCTCGTCGCAGTGGGAGGGTTGTCCACCAACAAGAAAGGTACATGTTCGTGGAAGAGTCGTCTGACTTGATCCCGGAAAGCAGACTGGATGATACCGATCCCTGGACATATGACGAGGCAGTACCTGATAAAGATGCGGACAAATGGCTAATCACCATAGATTTAGAAATAGAATTCATTACGGCTATGGATGTATACTAGAAAACTGATTTGCCAGATGGCTATCGAGTAGAAAAAAAGGAGCGAATGGTGAAATTACAGTTTTCAAAGCAAGGCTGGTGGCGAAGGGTTATAATCAAAAAGAAGGTGTAGACTATGACGAGACCTTCTCACCAGTAGTCATGTTTAAGTCCATTCGAATACTCCTAGCCATGGTGTAGCGACCAAAAAACTTTTATAATTATTTTTATGCTACATTTCTAACTCATGCATGCAAAATTTCTTTGGTTACGTTCCTAGAAGTCGTGCCTAGATTTATATTATCATTATTATAATTTTATTTCATGATTTAATTAAGTAAAGTTTATGGGGAGAATTATTTTTTTATACATTCAATATATTTTCTCCATTCCAAATTCCTCATAAGCTCAAAGAAATTATTTTCTAAAAATTTTTATTTGGCTCAGTATATAGCTACACAACTTATAATTAATAAATACAAAATCTACACATGTTCTAAATTAGTGCCTAAGATAATGCTAGGAATTTATTTACAAAATTCTACACATGTCCTAAATTAGTGCCTGAGATAATGCCTAAGATAGTGCTATGTATTTATTTCCTCCATCAATTCAATCAAGCATTTTCACCCTATAAATAGCTATGCATTTCCATTCCCCTAACTCGCCAAGCATTTGTCGTTTTGAGCTCTAAAAGGTTGCGCAAGGAACTAACTACGTTGTTCGATTTCCAAGCAAGTTCAAAAGTCAAGGTGGGGAATCTATGTGTGATACATCATTTTATCCATGTTATGCTTTACTGCAGGTACTATTATTAGCCAACGGGCTAACCACGAGATAAGCCGACGGGCTGCCTACATGTTCTTTTATCTACGTTTACCTTGTTTTAATTTTATAACTTGGATAATTTATTTCACCACTGAGTTGATAAGACTCACCCCGAAGTTATTACTATTTTTTTTAGGTTAATATATCGGGCGATGGGCTAGAGGCAGATGATGGCTATGGAGATTTTCATTAAAACTATTTGTATATTTTCAGTTCATTTTATTTAAAAGAGTTATCTTTTGCAAATGTTCTACTATTATTTCTTAATTAAAGGGTGTTTTTACTATTATTTATTTTACTACAAAATTGGGGTGTTACAGTTTGGTATCAGAGCGGGTTTACGTTTCTGTAGACTCGCGAAAAAAAATTTTAAAAAAAACCATCATCTCGCCGGTCACATCGCTCCGAAAGAAAGGTACTATCTTATGTTCTTTTATTTTTTTTATAATTATGCTAAACTCCTTTTACACCATAAACTGGGTGGTTGATGGCAAGAGGTCCTGGAGGGTTTTACGGTAATAGGCCAAGTGCGGTACGAACCCCAATACGAACCAGAGCTGATATTTTGTGGATAAGGATCGAGGAATTCAAATGGAATAAGAAAAATGGCGTCCGAGATAACATCAAAAGGTTCCAAAAACTGTGGAAGAATCTAAGAAGGGAAGCAGGTGATAGAAGAAATGCGAAAGCCGGTGTTTTGTTCTTAGAGGAACTTCCTGATTATTTGTGTGAGGTCTCTCAGGATATTTTTGACAAGTACATCACTTTTGAAGCAGGCGAAGGGACCAAATTCAATATGGAGTTGTTCTTGCGAGAACTGATGATTTGGTGGGATAGCCAGGTCTACGGAGAAGATACAGATGACGAAGGCTCCCAAACCGGGTCTAATGAAGTTCAAGCTAGCAACGTTGCTAGGCCTAGTGGCACAGCCAACGAACCCATAGAAATAGTCTAAAATAATTTATATATCTTTTATCCTTACTTGTTTTTTTTTTAAAAAAATTCGCATGAGTTAATAAAATGATTATTATTATTTTTCTAATAAAATTTGTTAATAGAATTATGTCGGCTTTTTCGGGTAACGATTCGGATAGTGAAGCTACCTATTCGATGGACTCATCCAGGCAATATAGGGAGGACTTCGCACGGGTTCTGGCGCAAGCTTTGGGCGGGGTGCTACCTCATCAAAATCCAAGGAATGAGCGAAACATTTTGGTTTCACAATTTCACCAGATGGGACCACCCAAACTCAAGGGAAGTGAAGGGCCACTTGTCACGGAGGAGTGGATCTTCGAGCTAGAAAGGATTTTTTAACATCTGGATTGCACGGATTCTGAGAGGGTTTCATGTGCAGTCTTCTAATTGACTGAAGATGCAGGACACTGGTGGCACGCGCAGACGCGTCTTATGACAAGCGAGCAACGCCGAAATCTCACTTGGGAAGAATTCAAGACAAGGGTAATGGAAAAAAATTTCCCAAGGGCTTATCGTAAGCAAAAGGAGATGGAGTTAATGAACCTGGAGCAAGGGGAGATGACGGTTCTAGATTACGAGAGGACTTTCTACCGATTGTCGCGATATGCTCCACATCTGGTGGACACTGATGAGAAGAAAACTTGGCGATTTGAGTATGGACTGCGGTCAGAGATTGGAGGAATATTGGCAGGCCAGGGGACTACAACCTCATTTTCGGAGTTAGTAGGATGAGCTCAGACTGTTGCGACACGCCTGAACTTGTAGAATCCTGAGAATAAACGTACAAATGCTTCGTCTAAAAGGCATTGGGATGAAGCTACATGGGAGAAAGAAGAATAAATGATTGCTAAGTATCCACAGTTTATGGGACCAGGTAATTAAATTCCGAGGACGGAGTTATATTAAGGGGTAGAGGATGTAGAGACCCAAAAATTTTTATAATTATTTTTATGCTACATTTCTAACTCATGCATGCAAAATTTCTTTGGTTACTTTCCTAGAAGTCGCGCCTAGATTTATATTATCATTATTATAATTTTATTTCATGATTTAATTAAGTAAAGTATATGGGGAGAATTATTTTTTTTATACATTCAATATATTTTCTCCAGTCCAAATTCCTCATAAGCTCAAAGAAATTATTTTCTAAAAATTTTTATTTGGCTCAATATATAGCTACAAAACTTATAATTAATAAATACAAAATCTTCACATGTTCTAAATTAGTGTCTAAGATAATGCTAGGAATTTATTTACAAAATTCCACACATGTCCTAAATTAGTGCCTAAGATAATGCCTAAGATAGTGCCATGTATTTATTTTCTCCATCAATTCAACCAAGCATTTTCACCCTATAAATAGCTATGCATTTCCATTCCCCTAACTCGCCAAGCATTTGTCGTTTTGAGCTCTAAAAGGTTGCGCAAGGAACTAACTACGTTGTTCAATTTCCAAGCAAGTTCAAAAGTCAAGGTGGGGAATCTATGTGTGATACATCATTTTATCCATGTTATACTTTAATGCAGGTACCTATTATTAGCCGACGGGCTAACCACGAGATAAGCCGACGGGCTGCCTACATGTTCTTTTATCTACGTTTACCTTGTTTTAATTGTATAACTTGGATAACTGATTTCACCACTGAGTTGATAACACTCACCCCGAAGTTATTACTATTTTTTTAGGTTAATATATCGAGCGATGGGCTAGAGGCAGATGATGGCTATGGAGATTTTCATTAAAACTATTTGTATATTTTCAGTTCATTTTATTTAAAAGAGTTATCTTTTGAAAATGTTCTACTATTATTTATTAATTAAAGGGTGTTTTTACTATTATTTATTTTACTACGAAATATGGGTGTTACACATAGCAGCACATATGGACCTAGAGATCTGGCAGATGGATGTAAAAATCACGTTTCTAAACAGGTACCTTGAAGGAGGTCGGGACATCTATATGCAACAGCCAGAAGGTTATGTGCAGAAGGGCGAAGAACATTTGATCTGGAAGCTCAAGAAATCGCTGTATGGACTTAAGCAAGTTTCACGGTCACGGAATCTACGTTTTGATGAAGTGATTAAATCCTATGGATTTTCACAATGCTCAAACGAGAGTTGCGTGTACCGTCTATGTGTCAGCAGAAGCGTGGTGTTCCTTGCACTTTATGTAGATGATATTCTCCTATTTGGCAACAATGTGGAAGTGTTGTCGGGCATAAAGGGGTGGTTATCCGAACAGTTTCATATGAAGGACCTTAGGGAGGCAGGATACATCCTAGGGGTAAAAGTATTGCAGGAGCGCAATAAGAGGATGCTGACCTTGTCTCAAGCATCATATGTGGATACTGTGATTGCCCGTTTCAACATGCAAACTGCCAAGAAAAGTCTGTCACCCTTCAGACACGGCATACATCTTTCTAAGGATCAGTGTCCGGTGACACAATGGGAGAAAGATGAGATGAGCAACGTGCCGTATGCATCGGCCGTAGGGAGTCTCATGTATGCAATGCTATGCACGAGGTCAGATATGTACTTTGTTGTAGGCATAGTAGCAAGATATCAGTCTAACCCTGGACAGGCGCAATGGACCGCAGCAAAGCACATACTCAAATACTTGAAAAGGACTAGAGACTATTGTCTCGTTTATCAGTGAGAGGAGTTATGCCCTGCGGGTTATATGGATTCGGATTTCCAGGCATACCGAGACGAAAAAAAGTCCACCTCTTCTGGTTATGTGTTTACATTGGGAGATGGGGCCATATCATGGAGGAGTGCAAAGTAGAAGTGCATTGTTGACTCCACCATGGAAGCAGAGTATGTGGCAGCTTCTGAAGCTTCGAAAGAAGAAGTATAGCTTCAAAACTTCCTTCTGGAGTTGGATGTGATTCCTAAGCTGCCCAAGACTATCACGGTATATTGTGATAATTCGGGAGTTGTGGTTAATTCAAAGGAACCACGAACTCACAGAACGACAAAACACATTTAAAGGAAGTACCATATTATACGAGAAATCGTAGTAAGGGGTGATATGCCAGTAGACAAGATTGATACAAAAGATAATCTAGCAGATCCATTCACTAAAGCTCTGCCTCAGAAGGTCTACGAGATGCATGTGCGTAACCTTGGGCTGAGGGCAAAGCCAGCCACGTAGAATGATTGATGTAATAGCTAGATTAGTTTAGACGCGTTATACTCTGGAAAGCACCTGAATAATGCTTTGAGTATAAGTGGGAGATTGATGGATTTATATACTGAAAGCATTATGATTGGTATATTATGTACAAGGTCGATTCGTTAATATACTGGGAATCATAAATGTTGTTTGTTCATCTGCTGTCTGAATTAACAAACATGTGTCGCAAACGCTCTTATCATCTTATCTCGTCAATAGGGAGATCATACAGTGTGTAGTAGATCACGGAAGATCGTATGGATCGTTTGACCTAGCAAGATATAAATAGTTATCACAGCTGAGATAGTTCCAGGATAAACTGTCGGTGTAGGCCACAACATACTTGGTAATAAGCATCTTATCTTGGATGGCTTTGTATGCTTGTGTGGGGCACGCATTGATAAGGACCTAAGTTGAGATCGATTCTTTTATCTTACATTAAAAGAATCTAGATCTCTATGGCTTGATGAGATCCTAAACCTAAATGAAGGTACAGAAGTATATGCAGATTGTGTATCACTTTGAGTTGCAGTGAAAGGCGCTAATTGAGCCTGTATATATGTATCTTGGGTGATAGCATTCTGTGTATGACTGTCTGGTACTGGAACTAGGTAACCACATCCAATATAGGATGGTGACATTCCCTGAGCAGCTCACAAGGTTCGTTATGCTAAAGTCCTGCAGGCTGATTAAGTTCAAGCATAAGTGAAAAGGTTTGAGTGGATTGACTCAGGAATATAAGATGTTAATTAATTAAATAACTAGTCAGAGCTTAAATTAATTAATGAATGTCCATAACTTTAAATGTGGGGATAAACCGAGCCCATGCAACCCGTACCTCAAAACATGGTAGCAAATAGGTAGGACAGTATTGATTCTCTGGTGGAATGAATCAATATAAAATAATTAATTATATTCTAGATTGAATATGGGAATTAATTGATTGATAGGCCTTATTGCTATTTGCATTCTGGTCCCTGGTCTGGCCCATGAAAACTCAGGCCCAATAGAAGTCCAAAATTCTCCTATAAATAGGCTTTAGTTTCTCAGATCACACCACACCACAAGATCATATGTTGCAGCACAACAAACCAGTATTTTGGGAGCTGTGGTGATCGACTAGATCTGAGAAACGAGGATGCTTCTCAACCGGGCAAGGAATCCGAAGAAAATCTTCACCAGATATTCGGATTGGAGTTGGGATACAGATCAGAAGATCAGATCAGGAGGATCATCTTCTTTCTTCTCTCCATCTTGTTTTTCAAAAATTATATCTTAATTTTCTTAGATTTAATTCATTTCATCTGTTAGGAATAAATCTTTGCGCACGGGAAAAGAGACCAAGATCAAATCTCTGCGCACTCGTTCTTCAGGTTTCTACAATCCAGGTATTCCGCATAAACCCCCTTATGCATAATCAATAGGAGCATGCTAGGATTATCATAGGCATAGAAATTTATTTTTATATTCCAATTAACGATCTCGGCTAACGGATTTAGTGATTCAGTTCACGAATCCCTTCAGCGTGCGATGCACGCAGGCCAGCACAGCCCGCATCGACTGTAGGCCAGCACTTCCCTGTTCTTGAGAGATGGCTTGGTCTAAGGTTTTACACTAATAATTAATTTCATGTGTCTAAGGATTCCTGACATGGTATAAAATTAAAGGATTTCTGGTTGAGGGTGACATCGTAAACGTCTACGATTGTAGCTTGCGATGGGAACTCTTGGGCTAATAGTGGAAAACATTTGTATTTGATTTATTAAGTGGTTTTCAATGCATTTGTTTTCGAATGTTTTGCATGTATGTTCTTATTAAGATTTTTTATTTGTTTCAGATATGTCTACGTCTACTGTTGATCATATTCTTGCTCTCAATCCCTTATCTGGTCCAAACTTCCCTGAATGGAGTTTTTGCATCAAACACATCCTACATCTCAAAAATCAAGTACATGTTCTTTTTATGGATCCATTTGTACCTGACTATGATGAAGTTTGTGAACTTGAGCTTGAGTTTTATGAGAGATGGGAGGATGCTGACGATTTTGCCTATTGGCTTATCACGTCTAGCCTATCTAGAGAATTGAAGCACAAGTATGAGAACTTCAATAGGGCTAGAGAGATCTGGAAGGATCTCTTGACGGCTTATGTCAATGTGGAGCGGACTATTAAATATAGACTCGTGCACGATCTTGTGTGCAAGAAAATGGTTGAGGATAGTTCGGTGACAGCGCACATGATGTCTATGATTGAACTTATGAGATAGTTCACTGTGCGGGGAGGTAATATCAGTGCGTAAGGAAAGATTGAGGGGGCGTTTGGTTGGTGGGTTTCGGAATCAAGGAATGGGAATGATTCCGAAACCCACCGTTTGGTTGATGGATATGGGAATGGGGGATGGGATTGATTCCCAAATATCCATTCCCCTCTAAGTTGGTAGGTTTCATACTCATTCCCAAATTCAATCCCAAAATGATTATTTTTTTATTTTATAAAATTTTGTAATTATTTTTTATTAATTATTATATACTCCAATATTTTTCAATATAATAATTTATAATATTATTAATATTATATATATATATATATTAATAAATTAATATATTTATAATAATATTAAAATAAATGGCGTTATTATATTATTATTATGCATTAATTAATAAATAATATTATTGAAAATATATTAATTATCATATATACAATAATTAATAATATTATTAATCTTATTATTTATTTCTAAGATTTTATTTCATATTATTTTATTATTTATTTTTATAATATATTATGATAATAATATTATTAAACAATCTTTTATTTTATCTATATTTTATATTTTATAAAATAGATAATAAATTATTTATTTTTAATATAATAAATCTTTTTATTTTATTATTAAATTAATTATTATTTATATAATATTTTAATTATTTTCTAAACCTTTTAACTTAAAAAAATTCATCAGAATTGAAAATGATTCCCAAATCATCTCATAAACCAAACACCAAGAATTGAGAATGATTCCCAAATCTAAACCCATACCCATTCCCTTTACTATCAAACTCATACCCATAGTGATTCCCGACAGTTATACCAAACGCCCCCTGATATCATCCTGAATTCTCTTCCGGAATCTTACCATGATTTCAAGGAAATTACTGTTGCAAGAGGAGAGTATGCGCTGCTTGAGTTTCTTAAGGATCTTTTAGTGGAGCAATCTTCCATGCGAGCACGGAAACCTGCTCTGATAGTTTCCAGTACTAGTTTGACAACCTCTAAGGTTTGAGAGGGTGGTGCTGAAAGCAAGTTCAGGAAAGCAGACAGTGAAAGAAAATCAAGGAAGGTGAAGAGAGTAAAGGTCACTCCAAAGAAGGACAGGTGTGCTGGGTGCGGGAAGGTGACTTGTCCGAATGCTAAGGGACAAGGTACGTCATTTGCATTTGTAATGGAAATATGTTTAGCATCGGTTTCTACTTATTCGTGGGTAATGGATACTGGAGCTACTGACCATGTTTGTTACACTTTGCAGGGGTTCACACCGAGAAGGGTGCTGAAGAATGACGAAGTTACCATCTCAATGGGGAATGCAGCACAAGTAAGTGCAGCAGCTGCCATTGGAGATGTCACCTTGTACTTTGATGATTCTGTTTTGACTTTGAGAGATATTTTTTATGCGCCGATTTTTCGGTGGAACCTTATTTCAGTTTCCAAACTTTATGTTGATGGATATTCAGTTATTTTTAATAGTGGTGTTTCTATTGAATTAACTTATTGAATGAATAGTAATTTCTTTAAATGTATTCTTATTTTCTAAAAGATGGAAATACGAGAAAGATTAAAATATTCTTGTTTTATTTTTATATATTTTTTAGATTCAGAATATTTTTCGTGTGAAAAAAAAAAAATGAGTGTTAGTGTGTATATAGATGTATATAAAAATATTTATTGTAATATAGGGATTAATGTAACGAATTTGAAGAGTCAAAGGGAGTCCAATTTGATCCAATCACAGTAGTAGGGTTAGTATATCCCTTATCGCATTGTACTTGAAAGCCATATTTCTCGTTGACCACCGCCATCGACGCCCATGATTCTTCTGTCACTGTGGTTGTGGTGGCTCTGCACAATCGCACCCACTTTCTCCGGCGAGACTCTGAGCACCTCTCCACGTGCGCTAGATGCTCTCCTTCAAGACTACGCCTTCCGGGCATTCGTCCAGCCAAAAACGGGGTTGCCGTACGACGGAGCCGCCCCTCCTAATCTGACCGGGATCCGAATCTCGGCGATGAGGCTGAAAAGCGGCAGCTTGTTAACGAGAGGAGTGAGTGCGTACAAAGAGTTTGAAATCCCCGAGGGCGTGGTCACCCGTCCCTACGTAGAGAGGCTTGCTCTCCTCTACCATAACTTGGCCAATTGGTCCATGGCATACTACCCCCTCCAAGGCTACACATATTTGGCTCCGGTCATAGGCCTCCTTGCCTACGACGCTTCCGATTTGAAGGCCAACGGCTTGCCTCATCTCTTCATTCGTGCCTCCGCGCAGCCCATCTCTATCCACTTCTCGCAGCTGCTGCTGGCCACACCTACACCTACAACAACTCCCAAGTGTGTTTTCTTCGACGTCAATGGCTCCGTCACCTTGAGCAATATGTTGGCAGATGATATTTGCACCACATTTCAACAGGGCCATTTTTCTGTCGTGGTTGAAGAGACAGAAAAGCAAGGAAATAAGCACCATTCCCATTCCGAGGCTTCGAAGATTGTTGGGGCTGTGTTTGCAGGGCTGGCGTTGTTCGCTGTGTTGGGAGTTTTAGTAGGGTGGGCGAGCAAGTACAATCGCAGCAAGAAGATGCATAGCATGGAGACGGCGGCGGAGGTGGGTGAAGCCCTTTTTATGACCGTTGTTGGCACCACCAAAGTGCCAGCAGCTATAGGGACGAGGACACATCCAAAGCTTGAGACGGATTATGTGCCCTGACTCACTTCATTTATTTATTTCTTTTTATTATTAATTCATTGTTATACCCCAAATTTTACCTAGTTTGCATTCTCATTGCCTGTAGTACTAGATAGATGAAAGACAGGTTGAATTTCTTGATTTATGTTTCTGTATCATTCGATGTTTTTAGATACATGTACTGATCCACACTCCTACTCCTTTTCCACGGATTGAGAATTTCATGATTACCGTTTCTTAGAATATAGATCCATTTATGCAGAAGAAATCACAAATAAAAACCTATTTCATAAGACATAATAAAAATTCCCCAATTTTTCTAATCAAGAGCCAAAATGTCAAACAGAAGATTTGATTTCAGCATCGTTAGAATATTTATGGAGTAAAATATATTAAATAGGATAATTATTATATGATCTTCATTTAGTTTATTTATTATTGATCCAATTTTTTAGGGCATAAATATTGATCTTTATCATGTCGATTTATTATTGATTCAATTTGTTAAGGCATAATTTGTATCATTTCCCCATCCGAAATTATCTTGTCTTTATCATGTCTATTCAATAAGAATCCATATCTGATAAGCTTCAATCTATATTCATTATTATCGTAATAATTCATGCCGGATAAAAAATTGCCACCCCATAATACTAACACAAAATGTACATACTTCCTCTACTTGTGTTTTTATTCAATAATTTCTGTTAAGGTAGTATCAACACTCTCTCTGGTCCACTCGTATATTGTTTTGATCAATATCAAGTAGATATTGTGTTTTATTTTTGTACAAGTTGTTCACCATTATATTGTTTGAATCAACATCAAATTGACCTTCGACATCAATTTGACACACGTTGTTCACCAGTGTACTGTTCGAATCAACATCATATTGATGTTGAATTTTGTTTTGACATAAGTTGGACTTATTTTTCAATTTGGTTTCATTTTGGTCAAGTATTAGGGTTGTGTTATCTCATTTTATCTACTGCAAAGCAAATTGCTTCTAACAGTAATGGGGATGACTATCTTAGTAATGAGTAGTTGGACCTGATTGACATCTATGTTCTATCTTATATTTATAGAATATAAAATAATTCTTGTAAAAAAAATTATATTCCTTTGATTTTAGATTGGTTTGGAGAGCATTTAGCTTGTAATTTGTTCATTATTGTTGCAGTTGGTTTCGTATTTAGGTGTTTGTGTCTTGTTATGTTTATTTCGTGTTTTACTTCAAATAATGATGTTTTAGAAGGATCTGGAGTTTAAAAATCCATGCAGGAATTTGTCATTTCTCAAGCTGAAGCTGAAGCACGAGAAAGAGGATATTGTAGCATGGTAAACTGGGCAGATGGGTCAAAGACGAGTCAACATGAGCTGAAAGGTCCAGCCGTCCAGCATATGCTAATGACGTGGAAAATGTGGTGGAACTGAGTTGGAGTCTTTAAAACTGCTGAAATTTATACTTCTTCAAGAGGGCGATGTGGAGAAATGACCTAAAAGTGGAATCTAAATTTTTGGAGTATAGATGGCTTGGGCTACTTGAAAGGAGGACCTCACTCACTTTCTAAAAACAATTCCATACAACAGCTAAGAGAAAAAAGGAGCAGAGCTAAAGAGAAGAAGATTCCAGCTTTGTTCCTGGGTCTGTTGAAGCTGCTTGGAGGGATCTGCAGCACAACATCATCCGATTCAAGGGGGGTGGATAATCCAAATAAAATTCTTCTAGCTCCATATTTTATAGTTGGAACATGTCTATTTACATTATAACTCTGTTTTTTTTATTAATTTCTCTTTATTTATGAACTAATTTCACCTTGGTTTAGGCTATGGATGTGGTTTTGCCTTGTGCTAATATTGCTGAAAATTGCGTATAGCATGGAATCTATATATTTGAGGTTGGGTTGTATGTTTATCGACTTGAATTGATCACCATTGTTGATGTTTTTGTGTTGATTCTAATTTGGAAAGCTTGGAATTAGTGGAGAACCCTCAATTCTCACACAATTTTATACATAGGAATATGCAGAGGATGTGTTTGTTAGAATGCTAAGAGACTATTGATGTTGTTTATACTTACTTGGCATAGGGATATGTTCATGTGGTTAGGAATAGTAACCTCTTCGATTTTGGAAAATTCGGTGGAGAAAAAATTTGAGCTAGCAATCAATTCCCATGTTGTGCTGCAATGTTGTAGCATCACTTTTCTGAAGCAAACCATGTTTGTAGCCTGAACCATTTCTATTCATTGATTAAGAAATTCTGCCAAGCTATTAGCATAATCACCCATTTTCAACATCTTCGTTTCATTGTTTTCTTTTACTTGCATTTCTAATTTGTTGTCTAGCTTCAACAACAATCCAAAATGATTTTCTCTTATCAATTGAACGTTGTTTTAGTAGATTGTGTGGATCGATACTCGGAATACTCCATTTTATTACTTGTGAGCGTGTACACTTGCACTTGCATATTTTGCACACAACAATACAATAAATTAAATAATGCATCGATTATATAGTCTTTAATTAGTTCTTTTATTGCTAGAACTAGAATTGACGGGCTAGCATTGATTGTTATCTTTGGGTAGATATGTAATTTGAGTTAATGACTAATACAACATAATAACATATTGATATGACCTTGCCACAAGGAAAACTTAAATGAACAAAGGTGGAAATCCATCACCGTTAAGATAGATCATCTAAGAACCATAGACATAATTTAATACCTACATCCCAAAAAGTAACTTGCCTCCAAAAGCCCTGCATGAATGAATGATGAAAAAAACGAAGACCAAAGTCCGTTTAATAAATCAATTAGAATTTATAGGCTAAATCAAAGAAATTTGAAGATATTTTAAAAATAGAAAATAACTCATTATTTTATTGAAAAGTTTTGTCTATAGCAATATAAAATAAATCTACAATCCTAATCATTGTTGTAAAAATCGGCGCCTAGGACCGCCTAGGCGCCGATTAATCGGTAGGCGGAGGTCCACCGCCCCGATAAATGCGAAATCGGTTAGAAAAATCGGTTTTAATTTAATCGGCGATTAATCGGTCTAGGCGGATTAATCGGATCGGATTAATCGCTCATTAATCGGAAAAAAATCGGCTGAAGTAAATTTTAATTGTAGATTCAATTTTTAAATTTTATTTTCAATTGTAAATTCAGTTTTTAAATTTTAATTTCAAAAAATATTTAAAAACATAAAAATATAAAATTTGAATAAATGTGTAAAACTAATTTTATTCCCAAATCAAATTTCCCAACCAAATTCACGATTCCTCAATCCTCACCTCCGCACGCCATACTCCTCCACCCACGGCCCCCACCGAATGTGTGGATGGTTGTAGTCCGAATATTTAACTTTCATTATGGTTTGCTTTTATTTTAGGGCTTTGCTTTGTTCATTGCTTTTATTTTGGATTTATATGAATTGTGATGATATTTGTGCAGGAATATTTAAACTTTAGTTTATGATTTACTTTTATTTTGGATTTTGCTTTTAAATATAAAAGTGCTTGTTGCAAGAATATTTATACGTTTGGATTTAAATGTGAGGATGTTTGTTGCAGGAATATTACTTGAGATACATATAAAATGTTGAAATTTTACTTGCTTTTTAAATATATAATTTGTTGGTAAGATTTTTATATATTACTTGAGATATATAAAAAATAAAAAAATAAAAATACTTAAACCGCCTAGAATCCGATTAATCCCCGCCTAGACCGCTTAGGCGCTAGGCCCCCCTCGACCGCCCGACTAGCGCCTAGCGATTTTTACAACATTGATCCTAATCAAGCTAGGAAAAAAAAATAAAACTAAAAAATAGATTTCTTCGACTTTTTCTGGAAAGATAAAAATAAATCAAGTCTAATAATTCAAAAATAACAACCTTTAACCAAATCTTATCTAGAAAAGTCTAAACATTTTGATTTCAAAATCAGGACACCTTGAACAATCAAGTTAAGTCCAGACATCATAATTAAATTAATCATTTTTTTGTGAGATTTCTTGAATAACTCTCGAGTTTAAACTTGTTTAATTAAAACATGCATTCCATTTTTGAATTTCTTGACTCTAATTTGTGTCACTGGCCTACTGGGTACTCAAACTAATTCTTAATCTTTCGAACTTTGAACAAGATCACATATTTCCTCTACTAATGTTCTAATTCAATATTTCCCATAACAAGCATCAAAGCTAATTAGAAGAACTATTTAGCTGATAGTGTCAAGAGGACTTGTATCAAGAAATAATAAATTCACGCAAAAAAGAATTTGGACTGAAAATGAAAATAATGAACAAAGAAATTAGAACGTGGCTTCACGAATCCGAGCAAGTTGCCGCTAAGTGTAACACTAATAACTTCTCCAATATTTATATAGTACTACTATACCTATAGGCCCAAACTATTGCCTATTTTTAAGAGAGGATTAACTTTCATCTTTCACAAAGATTTTAATCTTAGCGAAATTCAACAAAATCTGAAACACAATAAAATAATTCATATTTAAATGAAGCCACAATAAAATAGTCGAACTACTTGGAGAGAAAAAAAAAACATTTATTTCCACCACCACTTGTACCATGCACTCAAGGATGGATGCAACATGTGACTTTTACAAGTCTTCCATTTTTATTCTCTCTAACAAAGCTTATTGACATAGTTATTTCTTATCGTCTGAAGAAGTGCATAATCTTCAACAGCCAATGTTTTGTAAAGTACAAAACATCACAACTTATCCAGTCTTCAAGCCTAGTGACGTGCTTATGGTAAAGTTTGTGAAGATTGAAGTCAGCTAGGAACTTAAAGACGTGTGCGTGGTAAAGCCATCTGCTTGAAAGTACCATGCAATCCGGAGGACAAACGAGCATTCCGAAACCAGAAAAAGTTCAGTTGCATTGTGTTGTAAACTTTTCTTAGTGAATTTTCGATCAAAGAGAGGATGCGGGATCACTTGTATTCAAACCATGATAAATTTTGTGTCGTTTACTGTTTGCTTATTCTTATTTATTTGTTCCATCATGGCAATCCATTCCATTAGATGAGAGAAGAGCTCATTTTCAAGGTTCATTTTTTCAACCTTGGGAATCGGGGCCTGTCCATCCTTCATTTGTGGTGGACGTTTCGACTTTGCCTGTCGACAGCTGAATGTTTCGATCTGGCTCGATTCATGATTGCATCTGCAAACCTTATCTAGTGGGGGTTCTAAGCGGATTTTATTTTTGGAACAGACGGCATTGCTGACCTTCGTTTGATTCCCACAACCGACATAGATCTCATGAGACCCACCCACTATAACTATTGTAGGGATAACAGGTTGATCTTCCCCAAGAGCTCACATTCGTTGTATAGCTAGGAGTAAATTATGGCAATATAAAAGAATGAAAATGGATTCTTCCTAGGTCAATGCCGGAGCGATTAATCGGATGGACAATATGTCTACGCTCGTTCAAATCCGGGCATGGAAAGGGCGGTTAGCAAACAGAAATTTCAGGCAATTACTGGGCAGAAAAAGAAAAACTTGGAAGAGTCCCCTATTGGTCCCCGATCAGAGTGTTTATATATGCAACGCAAGTATTAATACGATCTTGCACTTATCTTGCTAAGGTCTCGACTTAGCAAGTGTTTATCAAATGTGTTTTAGCTCCAATATTCATTAGATCAATTGCAGATTATACTACTACACTTGATGTGTTGAGTTTTAAACACGCGCACACGCAATATAATGAAATAAAGCAATAAGGACACAAGGATTTATAGTGATTCGAACAAATGTTCACTACAAAAAAAGGTTAATAGACTACACCAAATAAAAAATGCAAAAATTCATTAGTGTTGTCTATATCATAATAGACAACACGGAATTAGAGGCGCGTAGTCTATTGTGTTGGTGCTAATAGAAGACGCGGCAAATTGCGTCGTCTATATTGATATAGATGACGCGATCAATACGCGTCGTCTATTTCAATATAGACGTCGCGATTTGCCGCGTCGTCTCTCTTTTCTGTATTCGCTAATAGACGACACGGGTATACGCTTCATCTATATCCATTAGACGACGCAGTTTTCTCGCGTTGTTTATATAGATATAGACGACGCGTATACCCGCGTCGTCTCTTTTTTTAATATCGTTTCTGCCCTAATTTCTTAATAGAGTGAGCCTCTGTCTACTTCTTATCCCCGCCGCTGTATCGGTCTCCCTGCCCCGCCGGTGCATCTCCCTGCCCCCGCCGCTGAGACATATTCCTGCCGTATCTTCCTGCGCCTTCCTGCCACGACTGAGACTGTCGTCCATCGTCGTCTTCCTCTGCGCCCTGCCCCAGTGGTCGTCGGATTCGGCAACCACGCTGATTCTGCTAAGCGACGTCGGTGAAGAAAACTCCGGCATCCACCATGAACCAAGTGCCACCGGTGAACGCCGCTGACCTTTCTATGCTTTCGGCGTCCCCCACGAACCATTATTGGACTGCTCTTACACTCAAGGTATATTTCTCTCCTGTTTGACTTTGGCTCGTGGTTACAGACATTGCTCAATTTTAGACCTCAAGAATAGCTCGATTTTGGGCTTCGTGTTTTTGCCTTCTATTAACTTTGCTAGCTTTGAAATCTGATTAATGGAAATCTTTGCTAAGTTTTGATTCTTTCTTCATTCTCATAGGTTGATTATGTCAGTTTTATGCTACTCTATTGAATGTATGAGATAGTTTACTGTTCATATTTTGCATTTATTTTTGCTATAAGATCTTTTGATAAACCTTTTGGTTCGCCTGGAGAAGATACCTGAAATACTAGTTCAAAGAAAATGAAAAGATGAGATTTGTTTTTGGCTTTCCAGGAAGATAACTAAAATTGTTATAAGAAACAAAATGCATGCAGAGAGAAACATGGCATATTACCTGAATCCTTGTTGTCTGTTTTCAAGCATTTGGCTTAGATTGTTGTTTATTTTATCTGTGCATAGCACATTTCTACTGAATTTGGGTTGTAAACTGTCTTTTGCCTTCTTTTCAAGTGTCAATTTTCCTTATATATATATATATATATATATATATATATATACTGTCGGTTAGACTAAGTCATTAGGTTCACCAAGTTTCTTCAGTAAGAAGTGAGTTTGAACTGACCCTTATAATATAGTCTCAAGATCGAGTTTTTCAGGGTGCAGCAAGGATCCATTACAAATATTTTATGGTCTTGTTCTTACGTGGTTTTGAAGGCCTTAGGAAACACTAATATGGAGTTTTTTCTTCTTCTTTAAATCGCATGTATATTACTTTTACTCGTTTTGTGACTTCATGGACACTAAAATGATTGCTCAATTTCAATGCAAACCAAGTAGTAATATCAATCCAGGTGCCTAACTCGTTTCGCCATATGGATTACTATCTAATCGTGTGGAATTTTATAACTAGGAAAATCAAAAGTCGTTGAGTTGTAATCTAACAATCTAGGCTTGTATGTAAACTAAATAGAACAATTTGAAAACAATAACCACAAAACATCATTCAACAATTTGTAATCGAAAACAATATTTCTAATTCTTCAAAAGCTTCGTAGAATAAGATTCACAAATACTCAAGAGAGATAGAATGGATGTTGATACGAATGCGGATGTGCTCCAATTAAGTTGAACTTAGATGCAAACATGATTTAATCCCTAAATGGATGGACTATTACACTATTCTAGCCAACCTCCAATCATGACGAATTGATCGTTGATGATGTTAAAAACCTCTAACCGCTACGTTATGGCTTCTAACTCATTCCCTATGGCACGTAAATCTTCATCTTATGCCCTTCCTCCGCACAGGGATTGGATCGAGTAACACAAGAAAACATACTAATCACGACGCTGCTATCCGCATATTGGCTGCAATATTCACGTCAATTATCACCTAAGTTGGCTCCTTACCTACACCTAGGTGAATAGGAATAAGATCTAGCATGATTCAATCTCATAGAGGGAGGTAAACATGCACAATTCAACCTAATCATCACACATCTTTATTCAAATCAACATCCAAAAGAAGTTTAGAACATCATATATCAATTTGATCATTACAATGTTGAATTGAAAACAAATCATTACAATTGATAGATCTAAAGAGATTTCTTCCCCTAATTGAGTATCTTGATCTTGATCTACCCTTGGATTCTTCAAATCTTCACCAAGTGAGGTTGGATTAGCTCTTTGACACCTTGGATTTGATTTGGAAGGTGATGGAAGATGGAAGTGTAGAGAGAATCTATCTAATTTTTGTGTAAAAGTGACAAAAGTTCGAAGTCCCCTAAAAAATGTGAGTTTCCCCCATTTTATAATGAGTAGGCAAAGCCTCGGATCGCCCGGGACAGAATTGGCTCGCCCGAGATGACTTGAAACAGCGAAACCGCCAAAACAGCCCTCTTCGGATCGGCCGGGATGGATTTGGCTTGACCGAGATCTGCCTCTGAAGAGTAGATCGATCGAGCCTGCGCAGGATCTCTCGAGATTCTCCTCTGAACTACCATGATCGGTCAATCCAAATCTGGATCGATCGATCTGGCTCTGGACAACAACACCTGCTGCTCCTCAAATCAGTCGATTTCCCACCAAAACTTAGCCAAAAATGCTGAATTATGCCTAAAACTTAACCTACACCATCCGAAACTCACAAAACACGAAAACACAACAAAAAGAAGTAAAAAGCATATGATATGGGAGTAAAATGAACGCAAATATGCATTCAAAAACATCGAAATATAGGTTATTTTACGCACATATCATAATCCCCCAAACTTGAACCTTTGATTGTCCTCAATCAAAACAAAGTAAAGCAATTATTCGACCTTGTGCAATACCTCATAGCTCATCTTCGATTATCTTAGCATGTTCTACTCAAACGAAATTATCACCTAACTTTGTGACATGGTTAATGCTAAGGACTCAAACCACTCATCAAATATGGATAAAAGAAATGAAATCACTCCCTCACGTGTTTAGGGACGATGAGAATCACTCAAACAAAAGATATCAAGCTCAATTTCCATAGGCTTGCATCCATTCTCACCACTATACTACAAAGAGTTAGCTCATAGAATAAGAAGGTCTTTGCTTTGGTTATAACGTGGCTAACTAAAAGATAGGTGGTTTTGGGCCAAAGTAACAAAACTCCTCAATTTTCCAAGAATCCCACCTAAAATATTATCCTCAACCACAAAATCTGAGGCTTATTCCATTCTCAAATCTTTCTTTCTTTTCTTCCTTCACCTTTTTTCCTTTTTTTTGTTTTTCTCTTTTTTTTTCCTTTTCATTTTTTTCTTGTGGGTGCATATTTTTTAAAGACTTGCACCATTCTTTTTTTTTCATTTTTTTTGTAGGTGCCCCATTTTCTATGACTTGCACCAATCCTCTTTATTTATTTCCTTTCATGCCTCATCAATAGCAATACCAAATACCAAAAAATTCCCAACCCGAGCTCACATCACCGTATTCACCCTCATTCTCTCTTTCCCCCCAAACTTGGTCCTAATAATATCAAAGAAAGTTCTCCAATAAAGCTCAATCACAGGATCAAAGATATGAAAGACAAATAATAACCAGAGTATACACCTTATACACCCAATGTGTAAGGTAGGACTAGGAATCGACGGCCTAATATCATTTTCTAGTCGCATACCCATGCTAATAGATCGAGAATAGATGCAAGTTCTAGATTTTTCGCTCTCAATCTTGTCTCTCTCAAACAAAATAGATATGACAATATCACGGCTCAACACTCACAGCTTTTTGTCAAGTCCAATGCATTAACCAAACACAAAACTCGGCAATTCAAAAGTTAAACTCAAACATACTTTGACAACAAGATTTCGCCCTATCATAGGTTGAGGGAAAATTCAAACTTCACCTAGTAAATCATGGTCCAATCTCAAGCCTAGTTTGGGTTCATCACTCACACACAAGCACACAAACAATCCTAAGAACAACAACTACATGCAACGAATCTAAATGGCAAGAGGAAACGATAAAATGCGTTACCCATCGGTAGCCACGATCAAACCGCTTCTCCAATGCCTTACGTACCTACTCACATAAACACAAAACACCACCAAAATCTTTGAGCATAATTCATACCATTAAGTTCTCATTTCCACCAATCATACCACAAACCTACATTCATGAATTATAAGACATTATCCACTAGCACAACCATTCAAACCAATCCATTCATCATATCTACAAACCAAACAAAATAGAAAGTATTCATTCATACCAACTCATCAATAATTCCATCCAAAATCAAATATCAAATCATAAAAACCACAAATCACATCCAAATCCAAATCCAAATCCAAAGTAAACCAAATCAATCACTATACAACCCAATCGAAGATAGAAATCATCCGACAAACAAACTAACAAAATGCAAGCTAAGATAGGAGAAGAATAAACTGAGGCACCGGCTACCGGCACATCCCCCAAACTTAGTCAAGTGAGACTAAGTTTGCAAAACGGTGGACGGTGCATCGTCACTCCTCTCTATCTTGTAGTTCCTCCTAACAAACACAAACCAAACAAACTAAATATTTATTCAAAATCAAACCAACTAAAAGAAATTAAACAAAAGAAAGAAAATTGGTTGGGTTGCCTCCTAACAAGCGCTTCCATTTACGTCGGTAGCTAGACGACCTTACCATGTCATCCATTGTCAAAAATCTTGTGGATTTTTAAGATACCTTTCTCCCTTGTTCGGCATTTAGTCGGAAGCAACTTGTCAATGGAGATCTTCCTTTGATGCACAATAAAAACTCATACAAATTCTCAATGCACATACAAGGTTTAATTATCAATCCAGGTCCTTCTTCCCTTCGCCTCCTAGATTACCGGGATACTATTGCAAAGTCTAATAGCTAGGCAAAATAAAATCGTTAAGTGATTTCTATCAAACTAGGCAATCAATTTAAACCTATGCTAACAATCAACATTTAATCTCAAAACAATCAATCAATTCTCTCCACACTTTGGTAAACCAAGACAAACAATACTCAAATGAGGTAGATAGGATGTTGAAATAAACGTAGATATAATCCAATTAGGTTAATCATTGATGTAAACACATTTTAATCCCTAGATGGATGATCAATTCGCTCTAATATAGCCAATCCCTTGTCACGGTGAATTGGCCGTTGATGATGCTAGAAACTACAAACAGTCACATTATAAGTTCCTAACTCACTCCTAAAAGCTTGCAAATTATGGACCTATGCACTTCCTCAGCACTGGGATTGAATCAAGATACATATGAAGACATACTATTCACGACACGCCTATCCGTGTATTGGCTGCAATGATTGTGTCAATTATCACCTAGATTGGCTCTTACCTACATCTAGATGAATAGGAACAAGCTCTAGCATGCTTCAATCACAAAGAGGGAGGTAAACAAACAATTATCAAACCTAATCTTCATGCATCCTTGTTCAAATCAACATCCAAATTGAATTAGAACAACATACCTCTCAATTGTAACAATACAAAGTTGAAATGAAATAGATCCATTACAATTGATAAGTAGAAAATGAAATCTTCACTAACTGGATTTGCTTGGTCTTGATCTACCCCCTTGGATCTTCAATTCTTCTCCAAGGATGAATGATTAACTCCTTGATACCCTTGGGTGAGGTTTGGAAGGAAAAGGAAGAGGAAATCGTAGAGAGAATTTAGGTAATTTTCCTTTAGATTTGACAAAAATTACCAAAATAACCATTTTTCCCCCTTTTATAACAAGCAAACAGGGCCTCGGCTCGCCCGGGCCAAGGTTGGCTCGCCCGGGATGGCATAAAAATAGCAAAACCACCAAAATCCACTTAAGCTTGGCCGAGCGAGCTCTCTGTCTTGCCAGGATCGGTCGAGCCAAATCTGGCCTGGCCGAGCGACAGGCTCGGTCGAGCCAAATTTGGCCCGGCCGAGCCGTTCTGGATCCTCACAGCTTTTTCCTCCAAAACTTAGTCGAAAATGTTGTTTTATGCTCAAAACTCAACCTACACCATTCCAAACACAAAAACACGAAAACACAACCAAAGAACAAAAAACATATGATATGGGAGTAAAATGGACACAAACATGCAAGTTCACACAACAAAAAATAGGTCATTTTACGCACATATCATCCTTGCACCCCTCTCATCCTTCCAAGGAGGATTGCATGTCTTGACAAACTTGACTATAAAAAGTGGCGATTCATTCTTTGATTTGACCCCCCAAGTCATCATCCAAATAAATCCAAATAACAAAAGATTCAATTTGTTCCTCGTTTGGATCAATCATCAACTTCTCATCACCTCCTTTTTCAATCAAATCATATGATTCCTTCACCATGACTTCAAGTATCACCTCCTTTTCCACCTAGTCTATCAATCGTGAAGGAAATGTAAGCACCACTTCGCCACATGGACTTTTCGACATAATTTCCACCTCATTTTTCTCTTCATAAAGTTGTACCAAGGCCGAAACATCTTGCATCTCCTCAATTGAAGGTTTCTCAATAGCATCATTCTTCTTTTCACTAACTATCATCTTCTCATCGGTGCTTTCATCCTCTTTATCTCCTTTTGGTAACACTTCATGTGGATATTCCTCATCTTGCTTTGCTACAATCCATTGCTTTGCGATAATCGATTATTGCATCGGAGTCTTCTCAAGTACCTCATCATATTCTTCACATGTTCTTTCCTTGACTCCCTCACTTGTTCTACTTGAACTCCTTAACAACCTAAGTTGTTCTTGCATTAAATCCATTTGACTTCTCAACCAATCATCTTTGCAAGTCTCCTTTACAGTTTTCACCGTTTGGTACTCTTTCGTCTCCCGACCATTGGTAATCAACTCCCCACATCTTTTCAGACACACTTCGGAGTGTCCTTCGTGGCCTTTGTCTCTCAAGCATTTTGACTTTCATTTCCTCCATTTGTCTTTGTAAATTATTAAGTCTCTCATTGGCGTCTCCTCTTTGATTCTCCATTTCAGCTTCCCTTTTGTTTAAGCTTGAGTGCCCCTTTGTTTTTATGGTCATGCACTCCTACAAGAGTTCAACAAACTCCAATCTTAAACCAACAACAAGGTAAAAACTATTAACAAACAATAGCTAACAATCAAATAGACAAATTAACAAACACCTAGCCTACAATATCCACACTTTCAACAATATCCAAAGACCTACTAATTAAGTTCCCCGGTGCCAAAAACTTGATCAAAAACTTGATGGACACTAAAATGATTACTCAATTTCAATGCAAACCAAGTAATAATATCGATCCAGGTCCCTAACTCGTTTCGCCCTATGGATTACTATCTAATCATGTGGAATTTTATAACTAGGAAAATCAAAAGTTGTTGAGTTGTATTCTAACAATCTAGGCTTGTATGTAAACTAAACTAGACCAATTTGAAAACAATAACCACAAAACATCATTCAAAAATTTGTAATCGAAAATAATATTTCTAATTCTTCAAAAGCTTTATAGAACAAGATTCACAAATACTCAAGAGAGATAGAATGGATGTTGATAAGAATGCGGATGTGCTCTAATTAAGTTGAACTTAGATGCAAACATGATTTAATCCCTAAATGGATGGACTATTACACTATTCTAGTCAACCCCCTATCACGATGAATTGACTGTTGATGATGTTAAAAACCTCAAATCGCTACGTTATTGGTTTCTAACTCACTCCCTATGGCACGTAAATCTTCATCCTATGCCCTTCCTCCGCACAGGGATTGGATCGAGTAACACAAGAAAACATACTAATCACGACGCTCCTATCTGTGTATTGGCTGCAATATTCACGTCAATTATCACCTAAGTTGGCTTCTTACCTACACCTAGGTGAATAGGAATAAGATCTAGCATGATTCAATCTCATAGAGGGAGGTAAACATGCACAATTCAACCTAATCATCACACATCTTTATTCAAATCAACATCCAAAAGAAGTTTAGAACACCATACCTATCAATTGGATCATTACAATGTTGAATTGAAAACAAACCATTACAATTGATAGATCTAAAGAGATTTCTTCCCCTAATTGAGTATCTTTATCTTGATCTACCCTTGGATTCTTCAAATCTTCACCAGGTGAGGTTGGATTAGCTCTTTGACACCTTGGATTAGGTTTGGAAGGTGATAGAAGATGGAAGTGTAGAGAGAATCTATCTAATTTTCGTGTAAAAGTGATAAAAGTTCGAAGTCCCCTAAAAAATGTGATTTTCCCCCTTCTTATAATGAGTTGGCAGAGTCTTGGATTGCCCGGGACGGAATTGGCTCGCCCAAGATGACTTGAAACAGCAAAACTGCAAAACAGCCCACTTCGGTTCGGCTGGGATGGATTTGGCTCGACCGAGATATGCCTCTGAAGAGAGTTATTGCAATGAAATTGTTCATTTTCAATGAAATTGCTGAGACTATTGCAATGAAATTGTTCATTTTCATTCAAAAAAATTGTAAATTTTCATAACATACTTTTGGTGGAAAATTTGTGTTACAAGGGCCTTGTTACTAATGCAGCAAGAGAGTTACCGAGAAGTAACATATGTTTTTTGTTTATGTTAGGTCTTTAAATTGTGATGGTTTATGAAGGAAGTCCATGCATAGAAAGAGATTTAAAGCATGCATAGTCGGGTCATATTCATCAAATTTTCTATTTAAGGTGACCTGCCTCCTAGGTCTATCTCTAACAAGCTTGTAATCAAACAAGTTGTCATGCATATCATGTAAGGATTCAGAAGTGGGGTTTGAGAATCCACCTAGATTAGTAAAATCATGACAATCAATATTATCAACATTTGCAGAAGTAGAACACTCAGTTTCCTTGATTACATTATGTTGATTTAATTCATTTTCTTCCCCTTGAATATCATTATTGTCATGACTGCTTCCCCCCAAAAGGATTTATCTAAACCACTTATTGACATCATACATCTCACTCTTTCTAATATGGTTCTATTCATCCTCTCAGCAACACCATTTTGCTGAGGTGAATAGGGAACAGTCCTATGTCTTCTAATTCCATTGACCTCACAGAAATCATCCATTTGATTATTACAGAATTCTAATCCATTGTCTGTCCTAAGAGTTTTAACTTTCTTCCCAGTTTGGTTTTCTTAAGAGTTTTCTAAGATTTAAGCACAGTGAACACATCAGATTTGTGACTCATTAAGAAAACCCAGACTTTCCTAGAGAAATCATCTATATCAGATAAGAAGTATCTTTTTCCTCCCCTAGAGGGCTCACTAGAAGGCCCCCAAAAGTCTGCATGAAGGTACTCTAATATAAAAGAGCTTTTAGGGGAATTAGGTGGGGTGTGTGCAGGAAAGGACACTCTACTTTGCTTACCTAATATACAGTGCTCACAAAAAGGCAAAGCAATCACATTATCAGAGCCAAAAACACCTTCTTTCTTTAGGATTTCTAGACCCTTATTACTCATGTGGTCTAGCCTCCTATGCCAAAGGTTGGAAAAATCATTTTCAGAAATATTTACAGAGTTCACATAAGGATCAGGCTCAGTACAGCACACATATAAATTGTTTTTCTTTTCAGCCTTAAAAACAACTAGGGACCCTTGCATAATTTTCATGATCCCTCTTCTCCACTTGCCTTCTAACCCATCTTCTTCTAAAGCAGAATAGGACAACAAGTTAAAGCATGTTGAGGTTCGATTTGTGCTGAAACTGGGACCCTTGGAACTTAAAAGAAATCGAACTAGAATACAACCAACGATGACGAAAGTGAAATAATAAGTATCGGCCGTGGCTACAATTTGATGTGATGAGCTAAATAATCGTGCTTTCGTGTGCTCGTGCCTCTACTCCTAAGAAGAAAAATGTATGCGAAAATGAACCATCCACGTCTCTTTTAAAGATCAAGGGAGGTGGTTACAACCCTGGCTATTTTCGACGGTCGTTCCGATATTTGGGGGGAGCCGTTGGTGGTGGCCCTTTGCGCCCTTTTAGCAGAGTTGGTTGGTTGAGGCGCCTCGAGCTCCATAATGGGAGAGTGTTACCGGTTGTGCGAGATCTTCGGGGGTGGTTCTAATTTTATCGGGTGGAAATGGCTTTGGACTGCAATCTTCCAACCTCCTTCCGATTCTAGCGCACTTCCTAGTTTGGAGCCTCCTGCTAGGGTCGTGCACGAGGACTGAATCTTCTTAAGAACCGATGGTTCCGAGGCAGGAAACGATCGTAGCTTCGACTTGGTACTGGAGCTCGTATGTTTATCCTTGGGCTTGGTTGGGGTTGTTACCTCAATGTCGTTGAGCCCGTTTAGACATTATATTCTAGGCCGTCATCATTCTTAATGGGCCTGGACCTGACTTTTCCAGCCCAATCATTTTTGGGCCCAACAATAGCCCCTTCGGGCTTGGGGTCGAGTGATCTAGAGAGGCCCCAAGATCGAACAGTTAGGTTATACCCTTTTTACGCAAGTGCCTAGAGCGCGGAAGTTCCGAGCTCCTCGTGAGGAGGCATTGGGAGCCCAGGAGGGGTCCTCGTAAGGTCCCTATCTCCTTTGGAATGTCGGTCACCCGGAGGTGAACTCGATAACTGTAAAGTTCCCCTTTTTGGGAATTTTACGTGAAAGTGCAAGTAATCCCGTGGGACTGCCTTGCGGGCTCGATTCGTGGGTCCGGAACTACGAGTTAGGTGGGGGATGTCCCGTAGGACCTCCCGTTTTATGGGAGATAAGCTCTCATGTACAACGCTCTATGCGTCCCCGTGGGGAACTTCTTGCGGGGAGTTTTTCTTTGTTTTAGATAGATCGTAAGGTCCATGGGTCCCTTAGGAGGTGGGGAACCTTAAAGGATCCGTATTTTACCGGATCGCATAAGGCGGACTCCGGGCTGGATTTTCAAAAATCGTGCGCGGGAACAGTTTGCTCATCCCGCCACGTCGAGGTGGTGTAACCGTAATTAAGCGGAAGTTTAGGGGCAGTTACGTGGGCAGTTTTGGGAGATGAACCATCGCCTGCAAAATATGTCACATCACTCCCTTCCTCATAATTCAATCGAGCTCTCTCTTTCTTTTCACTGGCATTTTCTGCGGCGGTTGTGATCCCTTTTTCTGCGTTTGATTTTCCAATTTAAGGTCAGTGGCTTTCCATCATTTCCGATCATCTTAAGTTATTCTTTGTACGTGCGTGTTCTCGTGTCCGTCTTGGTAGTTGGGTTCGCGTATCAATCTTCTTAGGGTTTCTAGTTTGGGTTTTTTCAATGTCTTCACCGTCAGACTCTCAGAATAGGGGTAGTAGTTCTCCGGCCCAGGAATATGAATCTTCTTATGTCCACCCGTCCTCCTCAGAGGAGGTTGGTTCCCTACCTCTGGGTAGGGGTACTCCAAAGTAGACCAGGAGGTAGTTGTGGGTTCCCCTCCAGGCAGCCAATAGTTGAAGTATCTTCTTCTTCCGGTGGCGAACCACCGGTGCAATCCGCTAGGTCCCGTGCCCGGAGGCAAGTAAAGCCAAAGAGGGACCAAGTGAGAGATGCAGTTTCCTCGGTGTTCGTGGGTCAGTTAGTGGAAATGCTTGCGGATTCAGCTAGAGTTTTTTCACCGCCTAGGGGTTTCGTGGCCTTTTATCTGCCCATTTTAGAAATCAGCAACGTGCTGAATTCCTATGGGCTGTATCTTTTTAATTTGTCGCTTTTCACTTGGTGTCATCTTGTGGGGACGTTCCTGATTTTTATGGATCAAGAACTTAGTCTGCCTTCTGTGCGTGAGTGGCACTATCTTTACCGCCTTAATCCCTATCGACCGGGGTATTATTACGCTACTCGATGGACGAGAGATCGGCCTCCCTTGGTCACGGGTGCGCCGGATAATTCTTCGCGGTGGTGGAGCCGGTGGTTCTATCTAGAGATGGATGCAAGGAGTCCCGAATTTACCCCGATCGAGGACGATACCCTGAGTTGGTTCTTGCCTCTTAGGCTATCTCTTATTTTATCTGGGTACGAATGGAGTTTTAATGGGTTGTGGTTGTGTTTGTAGGTTTGAAGATAATCGAGCTTATGAAGGCGGAGTTGAGGAGGGTGACCAAGGCGTAAGCAGCCGACGTGACTTCGTGGAAGGAGTTGAGAGCAGGGAGGTGTATCTCTGCTGGTTGTATACGGTATCCAGATGGTAGAATCAAGGATTTGCCTGCAAAAATGAGGGGGGCTAAGTCGACGAGGGTAGCACTTGCGGAGGCATTGAAGGTAAAGGAAAGGGCGATGGCGGAGGCAGGGCAATCGGAGAAGAAATGACCATCTTTGGGCAAGCGGGCTGGCTCCCCTCCGCCCAAGAGAGTGGCTACTGAGCATGAGGAGAGACAGTCATTTGTTTGTAGTCAGGAGGAGTCCCGCAAGAAGGACAAACGCGTGGTGACTTTGGTGGAGCACAACCGCGTTCAGCGTTGCGAGAGAAGGAGGAGGGCTAGGGAAGGCGCACACGAGGACTCCCATGACTGGGATGTGGACAGGTCGAAGGTTCAGCCTCCTCCTCCACCTCCTCTCCAGGGTCGTGCCGTCGAGGTGGAAGCTTTCGTTTCGAGGGCGAGGCGGCTTCTTACTGGCGCTGCAATTCCTCCGGACATATCTTTTGGGCAGGCTTTTCAGAGGGTGGCTGATGTGGATCAAAAGGTCCTAGAGGTAGAGGTTAGCTTTGTAACTTTGTGGTTCTTTTGAGTTGGCTATTCATTGCTTGTGTTGCTGTGTTGCAGGGCGTGATGGACCTTCTGGAGTTCCACAAGGAGGTTGCTATCCACGTGGAGGATAAGGTAAAGGAGCTTTCTAGGGCCAAGATGGAGGGTCCTCATGTTCGGGAGCTCGTGGAGAAGGTCCAAGGGCTAGAGGAGGAGGTGGCTGGCACTCAGGAGGATCTACGTCGGTGTCAGGTGGAGTTTGAGAAGGCAAGGAAGGGCTCATCCGAGCTAAAGAAGGAGTTCGCTCGCGCTGCCGTGGAGGTTGACTCTCTTCGCGGGGAAATTCGCACCCTGACGGCTCAGTTGTGGTCGGCGCAAGAGGAGCTCCAGGTCCGGGACATTAATTTCAGGCAAGAGCTGGGGGATCTCGACGATGAGATTGCCCGGCTCAAGCGGGGAGAGGGACTCGACTACTCCACCATCGTCATGTCCGAATACTTCAGCGAAACCTATGAGGTATGTTTTTGCGTGTTGACATCTCGCGTCTTGGTGTTGGTCTGAATTCTGGTTGTTACTGCAGATGATGGTGGGGCAAGCGACCGACGAGGTTTGCGGTCGAATCACCCTCAAATACCCCGACCTGAACTTGGGTTTCTTGGATGAGCTGGAGGAGGGTGCTGAGCGTAAGGAGCCATCTCCAGAGCCGAAGGTGGATGGCCAAAAGGAGCTTAATCGGACCCCTGTTGAGGAGACTCCCCGCCCAACTGCTGAAATCGATGATCTGCATTGCGGGGAGCAGCTTGGACCGCAGCCCGACTCCGCCGAGCCCTCCAAATCTGCCGTTACCTGAATCTCTTCCAAGAACAAACTTTTATCTTCTGTTGAACTTTTGAACAATCTTTATGTTGGATGTTTGTGGAACTAGCTTTATTTTGGTTGTTTTTGTTGAATCGTGTGAACGGTGGTCACCCTTCGCTGGTAGGTGAAGAAGGGTGATCTTTTATGTGAATAGATGTTTGTCGCTGCTTCGGCGTGCGTCGTATTATGCTTGTGCTTGTTTTCGCTGAAATGTGCTTGCCATAGGTAAAATAGAAGAGGGTCATGAGTGTGGGCCCTTCCGACGCTCAAGTTAGTATCCGATGTTGAGAGTTAAACGGGAGTAGCATACGAGCGAGACGATATAAAACAAATGATGAAAGTAAACTTATAAAGCGAATAATTGCATTCATCGAATTGAAATAAATGTTTTCACAGTGGCATTTATTGTAGAGCAAAGCAGAACATAACGATATCGAGATGCAAGCGAAATCAAAATGAATAAGGTAGCATGAAGTAAAATAAAGAATAACATATCTGCTGGGTCCTTTGTGAAGGACCCAAGGACGACACTAATGATAGTACCACTTTAAGTGCTTGATGTTCCAGCTGTTGCACGCGGGCCTTCCCTCTGGATCGGCGAGGCTATAAGCCCCTCGCCCTGATATTCCGATGACAACGTATGGTCCCTCCCACTGGGGAGTGAGTTTCCCTGCTTTGTCCTCTTTGGTGTTTTGAAAAACCTTCCTTAGCACCAAGTCGCCTTTGCGGAGGGTTCTCAACCGCAGCCTTTTGTTGAAGAATCTCTCCACTTACTATCGTCTTTGGGCCATTCTGGCGTAGGCTTCGTCCCTTACTTCGTCAACCAGCTCGCGTCCCGCCATGAGGTCGTGATTGTTGCTGTTCAGCTAGTAGAATTCAACTCTGGGACTTCCCAATTGCGTCTCTATGGGAATCACAGCCTCCTCCCCATAGGCTAGGGAGAAGGGGGTAGCCCCGGTCGCTGTTCGTGGGGTCTTCCGGTAGGACCATAGGACCCTTGGTAATTCTTCTACTCACCGAGATTTGTGGTATTCTAGCTTCTTTTTCAGAGTGTTGAGGAGGGTCTTGTTGGTAGACTCGGTCAGACCATTCGCCTCGGGGTACCTTGGCGTGGAGAACACGAGCTTGATTCTGAACTTATCACAGAATGCTCTGACCTTGCTGCTCATGAATTGAGCTCCGATGTATGTCCCTTTTTCTTTTGGGACCCCGAACCTGCATAGGATGTGTGTCCACAGGAATTTTATTACTTCCACCTCTCCAGTGTTTCTGAGAGCCTCGACTTCTACCCACTTGTGAAATAGTCGGTAGCTATGAGGATGTACTCTTTTTGGGCGGTGCCCTTGGGTAGTTTGCCTATGATGTCCATTCCCCAGGACATGAAGGGCCAAGGGGTGATGGTAGCGTGCAGAGGTTTGGCGATGATGTGGGAGGTAGCTTCGAACCTCTGGCAACGATCGCATCTTTTGGAAAATTCCTTGGCATCGTGGCGTAAGGTAGGCCAGTAGAAGCCGGCAGATATTACTTTATGCGCCAGAGATCGCCCTCCTGAGTGGTTGCCACAGTCGCCTTCGAGTATCTCGTGTAAGAATTGAGTAATTTCGGGCTCATCGATACACCAGAGGAGGGGTCCTTCGAGGGACCTCCGATAAAGGGTGCTATTGATGATCGAGTACCGTGCGGCCTGTCGTTCCAACCGTACAACTTCGTTTCTATCGGTGGGCTTGGTCCCATCCCGTATGAACGTGGATATAGGGACCATCCAGGAGGATTCAGGGTCTGTGCTTATGGGCGTGACTCTGGCCTTGGTGGTGGCAATTGGTTGCTCGACCCATGTGACAGGAACCGATTTTTAGATCGGGGTGGTGAGCGCGGTGGCTAGGCCGGCTAAGGTATCAGCCACGTGGTTCTCCTCCCTTGCTACGTATTTGACATCGAAGGTGTCAAAGGATCCTCTGAGCAGCTTGACCTCCTCGTGATAACAGAGTAGTCAGGGCTCTTTGACCTGATATTCCCCGTTGGTTTGGTTGACCACCAGCTGGGAATCGCTAAAGACTTCCAGCTTCCTAGCCCCTAGTTCCTTGGCCAGGAGGGTCCCTTGGAGTAGGGCTTCGTACTCAGCCTCGTTATTAGGTGCATCGAAGGATAGTCGCACGGGTCTTTGGAAGGTTTCTCCCCAAGGGATGGTCAGGAGCAGCCCCGCTCCGTTGCCATGAATGTGGCTGGCTCCGTCTACGTATAGGATCCAAGGATCTTCGGATAGAACCTCTTGACTCAGATGAGCCACTTCTTTTTCCTCTTGAGTTTGGAGATCGCCGGTGAATTCCGCTACGAAGTCCGCAAGCGCCTGCGACTTGATTGTCATCCTTGGTTCGTACTCAATACCGTATCCTCCTAATTCTACGGCCCATTTGAGTAGGCGACTGGATAGACTTGGCTTCGAGAATACTGTACGGAGGGGGTAAGCGGTTACTACTTTTATGGGGTGTGACTCAAAGTAGGGCTTGAGTTTTCGGGCTGAATTCACTAACGAGAGTGCCAGTTTTTCCAAGGCAGTGTATCGAGATTCTGGATCGAGAAGGGCTTTGCTGGCGTAATGGACGGGATGTTGTCTGGTCCCTTCCTCGCGTACGAGGACTAATCCCACGGCCTTCTCAGAGACCGACAGATAGAGCAGGAGTGTCTCCCCTATCTCTGGCTTGGACAGGACCGGGGGACTGGTCAAGTAGTGCTTTAATTCTTCCAAAGCTTTAGCACACTCCACGGTCCACTCGAACTTACTTCCTTTCCTTAGAGTTTGAAAGAACGACTGCATTTTCTCGGAATACTTGACCACGAACCTACTTAGGGCCACAAGTCGGCCGGTTAGCCTTTGAACCTCCTTAGGGTTCCGATGATGTGGGAGGAGATGGATTGCTTTAATTTGGCTCGGATCTGCCACGATTCCTCTCTTTGTGACCAAGTAGCCGAAGAACTTACCAGAGGCTACTCCGAACGCGCATTTAGCGGGGTTTAGCTTCATGTTGAACTTCTCTAGAGTCTGGAAGGCTTCACGGAGGTGCTTGACGTGCTCTTTGGCTTGTAGGGACTTGACGAGCATGTCGTCGATTTAAACTTCCATGGTTTTCCCTATAAGGTGCACGAACATTTTGTTGACAAGCCTTTGATACGTTGAACCTGCGTTCTTTAGGCCAAAGGGCATCACCTTGTAACAGTAGATTCCTTTGTTGGTCATGAAGGACGTCTTCTCCTGGTCTTCAGGGTGCATCTGAATTTGGTTGTACCCGGAGAAGGCGTCCATGAAGCTCAGGAGTTCGTGTCCTGCGGTCGCGTTCACGATGCTGTCAATGTGGGGTAGCGGGTACGGATCTTTAGGGCAAGCCTTATTAAGATCGGTGAAGTCAATGCACACCCGGTTCTTTTCCTTCTTTTTTTTACCACCACTACATTGGCTAGCCAAGTGGGGTATTTAACTTCCCTAACCGACCCAATGCTCATGAGTTTATCGATCTCCTCGTTTATGGCCAGGTTCTTTTCAGGGGCGAACCTCGACGCCTTTGCTGGATCGGTTTTTGGTGCGGGTCGACCTGAAGCCGATGAGTCATCACCTCGGGGTCTATCCCGGCCATGTCCATGTGCGACCAAGCAAATACATGTAATTGGGACCGCAGGAACTGTAGGAGTTCCGCCCTAACTTCAGAGATGAGATCAGCACCTATGAAGGTGGTTCTTGTTGGGTCTTGCTCATCGAGGGATACCTCCTCTAACTCTTCGGGTGGCGAGGTCTTAACGGACCCCTCGATGCTATTCACTGCTTTGAGACTAGTGTAGTAGCACTCGCGAGAGGCTGTTTGCTCTCCATGAATGGTGTGCACCCCCCATCTGGTAGGGAATTTCACCTCCTGATGGTAGGTGGATGGGACGGCCTGGAGTTCGTGCAACAAGGGTCGTCCGAGGATGACATTGTAAGCCGATGGAGCATCTACGACCTGGAAAGTCAGATATAGATTCTCGCCCCTGCAGTACACGGGCAATCGTACATCTCCCAAGGTATTTCTCTTCTCGCCGTTGAATCCTGTTAGCTGGGTTATATTGCTTATCATCTTAGAGTCAGGGATGCCCATTTCTTTGAAGGCTTGATAAAAAAGCACATTTGCTGAGCTACCGTTGTCTACTAGAATTCGATGAACGCGACAATTGGAGATGGGTAAGGAGATGACTAAAGCGTCGTGATGTGGGTGATGGATCCCTGGCGACTCCTCGCTGGTGAATTCAATGACTTCCTGTTCCAGATTTTTGTGCGGGATTCCGTCCATATTTCTGGCGGCTCTGCAAGCTCGCTTGGCAGAGCTATGATTGATGCCACTTACTTCCGATCCTCCAGTGATGAAGTGGACGGTCTTTTTGGTAGTAGGGGAGGTTGGTACCTTATCCTCGTCGGGCTTCTTCCCTGGGTTCGTTTTCCCACGGGTCCATATTTTCTTGCCCTTCGGGGATAGGTACTCCATCAGGAGGCCCTTCTTAAGGAGCTCCATAACTTCGATCCAAAGCGCACGGCATTCCTCGGTACGATGCCCATGGTCATTATGGAACTCGCTGAATTTCTTGGCACCTCGGGAAGCGGGGTCTGTTGCCATCCTCGGTGGCCATCTTACAACCCCTGGCATTTACTTCAGTACGTTGTTTACGAGGTCGGCGGGCGCGATACTCAAGGTGTAATCAGGGACGTAAGGAGTGGAGCTTCTCGGTGCTTGAGTGTACGGGTGTGGCCTCGTATCCCTTTTATCGCGGGAGTCAGATTTCTCGTCCCTTGTCACTCGCCCGGATGTGTGCAGGGCGCTCCTTTGTGAGATCCGGTACGGCTCGTCTTCCTCCCATTTGATGCGAGCCCCAGCCTTATTGAGTGCGTCATCGAGGGTCTGGCAAGGGTACAAGGTTAGTTCCTTGTAGAGATTAGAATCTACATCCAATCCCTTCCGGAAAGCCCCAATCGCTGTAGTCTGGGGGCAATTGGGGATGTTAACCAATTCTTTGTTGAAACGAGCCACGTACGACCGCAAAGGCTCTCATGGCTTTTGGATGATGGCGTAAAGCTCGTCTGGGTGTTTCTCCAGTTTCCTGCTGCTCGCGTACTGCCTTCAGAACAATTGGTGGAGTTCCGCGAAGGTGGAGATGCATCCTCGAGGCAGGCTTACGAATCACTCCAATACGGGGCCTGTCAGACTAGACCCAAAGTTCTTACACATGCAAGCTTTGCGCTCCTCTACCGGGATGGAAGCCGCAAACATTTTTTGCTTGTAGATCACGATGTGATTCTCGGGATCTGTGGTCCCATCGTATGGAACGAAGTTTGGTGGAACAAACCTCACAGAGATCTCCATATTAGCTATGCTGGGAGCAAACGGTGAGTCCGCATAGCTTTCTCTTGCAATATTCCTTTCCGGCGGAGGCATGCTGGGAATGCGAGCCAGAAGAGACTCAAAGTAGTTTAGGCGACTCCGGATCTCGTTCATCGCTGGGTCAGGCGCAGGCAGCCTCTCTTCGCCAGCCCTAACCTGAAGCTCTCCCCCGGTGTTGGGTGGTAAGTGCTGTCCTTGCCCGCTGGTGTTGTGCTCGAATTCTACATTTAGATTCCGAGGAGTCACCGAGGGGAGACGCGTTAAACTCTCGGGGACTGTGACCCAGGGTTGAAGGTTGGCGTTGGGTCTCACAACCCGGAGGCATTGGTTTTCCTCAAACAGCTCGCGGTGTGCCCTCGTCATCTGCTCCATTTGGAGGTTAACTCGGGCAATCTCCTGTTGTGCATCACGGACTTGATTCATGAGCTGGGCCACGGTAGGATCGTCCATGGTAGAAGGATGTGGCGATGGAAAGCTCAATGCTAGTTGCGTCGTGCGATTTTGCTCCATCCCCAATATGAGATTTTGGAGAGCATTCTCTCGGGGTTCGGGAGCCTGATCAAGCAGATTTTCTAAATCGGAGCTCGCCTCTGGTGTGCGTTCGTTGGCCATATCCTGCAAAACAAATGAGGTTACGTTCCAAAGGCCCCACGGTGGGCGCCAAACTGTTGAGGTTCGATTTGTGTTAAAACGGGGACCCTTGGAACTTAATAGAAATCGAACTAGAATACAACCGATAATGACAAAAGTGAAATAATAAGTACCGGTCGTGGCTACAATTTGATGTATGAGCTAAATAATCATGCTGTCGTGTGCTCGTGCCTGTACTCCTAAGAAGAAAAATGTATGAGAAAATGAACCATCCACGTCCCTTTTATAGATCAAGGGAGGTGGTTACAACCCTGGCTATTTTTGACGGTCGTTCCGACATTTGGGGGGAGCCGTTGGTGGTGGCCATTTGCGCCCTTTTAGCGGAGTTGGTTGGTTGAGGCGCCTCGAGCTCCATAATGGGAGAGCGTTACCGGTTGTGCGAGATCTTTGGGGGTGGTTCTGATTTTATCGGGTGGAAATGGCTTTGGACTGCAATCTTCCAACCTCCTTCCGATTCCAGCGCACTTCTGAGTTTGGAGCCTCCTGCTAGGGTCGTGCGCGAGGACTGAATCTTCTTAAGAGTCGATGGTTCCGAGGCAGGAAACGGTCGTAGCTTCGACTTGGTACTGGAGCTCGTATGTTTATCCTGGGGCTTGGTCGGGGTCATTACCTCGAAGTCGTTGAGCCCGTTTAGACGTTATATTCTGGGTCGTCATCATTCTTAATGGGCCTGGACCTGACTTTTCCAGCCCAATCATTTTTTGGTCCAACAAAGCACACATCAGGAACATATTTAGCATTTCTTAGAGTATAGGTGCAGCCATCTACAAATTTTAGTTTAACATCACCTATTCCTTCTAATCTACACTTTTTCTCATTAGCAAGCAGAATATATCCTTTGTCAATAGGTTTTAAACTTGAAAAATGTTGTTTATGAGGTGTAATGTGATAGGTGCAACCAGAATCCACTATCCACTCAGAGGCACAAAATTTGTCAGTACAAGCATAAGTTGAAGGTAAAGAACTCAAGTAATCAGAGTCATAAATCACATAGACATCACTCAGGTTCTCTCCCTTAACAGTATTAACATTAGAACCACTACTTTCACCTCTTTCCTTCTTAGGCTTAGGGTATTGTCTAATATAATGCCCATATTCACCACAGTTGTAGCATTTTCTACCTCTAGACCTAGACTTAGATCTGCTTTTATATTCAGTTTGGGGTCTCTTCCCTTCCCTTGTATTATAGGAGTCATTATTCCTATTTCTATCATTCCTGGTCCTGGACCTACCCCTCACATTCAAGATCTCATTGTTATTGCCTCTATTTCTAGCTCTACCCTTTTTAAGGTCCTGCTCCTTACTCTTTAGACCCCACTCATAACTGTCTCTTGATTTACAGAATCCCTGTCATACTTAATGGCCGATTTCACATCATTGTAAGAGTCTGGGATAACATTTAATAGGACTATGGGGGCATATTCATCTATATGCTCATCTCCAGTAAGCTTAATATCTTGAATTAGCTTATTAAAAACATCAAGATTCTCATCAATATCTTTATTTAGGTTCAGTTTAAACCTAAAGAAGGTTTCTAATAGGTACATTTTACTAGGCAAGGATGTTTCAGTGAATATGGATTCTAATTTATCCCGCAACTCCTTAGCAGTCTTAATTTTACCTATTTTTCTAAGCACAAAATCAGATAAATTCAAGATGATTATAGATCGAGCAAGTTCATCAATTTCAGTCCTTTTCTTAGGGGTATCAGTATCTAAATACTCAGCAGTTATGGCCCTTAGGACCTTTTGTTGAATCATTAGACACTCAATTTTCTGTTTCCATATAGTAAAATCAGATTTACCATCAAAAGGTGTCAAACCATGAGAAGACATGCCAGAAGCCATATTAAAAAAATATAGGCAAGTTCAGCAGTATATTTACACAAATATGACTGGAAACCAGTGAATCAGGATGTACAAGGGAAAGCAGAGAACCGAAATCAAAATTCCACTGAATTTACAGGGAACAGACTTCAAGAGATGACTCCAGAGAACAGTCAACAGAGTAAGTAATACAGAGTTCAACACAAAGTAAGTGATCTAAGCATAGAAGCGAAGATTGCAGCGAAAGATGAATCAAGACACAAAGTACTAACCCTAATGCACAAATAAGCACTCAGTAAACACAGAAACAAGGGATCCAAATTTGCTGCGATTATCCAAATTCACTAGGTCGCGATTTTCCGGACCGAACTATTAAACCCTAAGAACCCTAGAAAGACCAAGTAAAATGAAAAACTTAAACAAGAAAGACTAGACTGACACCGTCAAAAGGGGATTGAGTCGAGAGAGTCTTATACCTGAGCGGGGGCTCTAGGAGAGCGCACACCTGACCTACCTCACATGCCCTGGGGCACAGACGACGCGAGTGCAACGGAGAGCAGGCTTGCGAGTCTGCGAACCTGGCTCTGATACCACTGTTGGGATCAGGGCTGCAGGACCCGTTCTCCGGCCTGTTACTCCCCGGACTCCGACCTAACCCTGAATGGGTTAGGGTTTCTCGCTCGAATCTTGGTCTGATCTTGAAGCTTGGACCTCTTGTGAGTCCCAGCCTTCCTCCGGCCGAAAGTGAGAAGGAAATGGGTTAGCTAGGGTTCAGGGACTCTCTATCACACAAAGGCTCACCAGAAACCAACTCAGATCGCACGACAGAGAAGGGAGAAGTGAGAGCACTTTCAGAGAAGAGAGAGAGAGAGAGAGAGAGAGAGAGAGAGAGAGAGGCGCACAATTAGGGTCAGGGTTAATCGAATGAATGAATGAAAACGGGTCATTCAATATATATAGTGAGGGTAGTTGAAACCGCTCCAACCGCAAACCTGGACTTCTAAACCCGAACCCAAAACCAATCCATAAACACAACCAAAAAAGTAGGCTCGGCAAATAAACAGCCCAATGAACCAGGGTCATCCAACACTTACAACCTCCAACCACACACCAGGGCCATTCAATTAAATTGATAGATTAGAAAATGCTAATGCAGTTTTTTGCATACAAAAGTTTTGTTGAACCATCAAAATATGCAAAATTGGAAAGATGATTCAACAACAAAGGCAAGTTTTGGACAGGCCTACTCCAGTAGTTCAGATGTGAAAACTAAAATGCGGATCAAGAATGAGACCTAGAAAATAAATACCAGTTGGAAGCCGATGATCACAGCTAGAAAGTCAAGTCATCCGATGCACAAGATTTCTGGTTGAGTTCCAATTATCTGTCAGCCTAACTTCACTGTCTGTCTGTATTTCGACCGATCTAAATACGAAAATCATCCCCTTTAATAGGTTCACAAATATGGAAGATGATTTAAAAATTCAATTTGTTGGTATTATTATAATTATTATATTAGCTAAGAAAGCCCAACTGCGTATATATATAATATTATGCAAAAGCCCAAAGAAGCCCATGTTGTGTTGTTTGGAAGAGGATATAAAAAGAGAAGATAGTTTTTAGGTGTAAATGAGGGCATCCGACCGATGAACAAGTCTCGTGTCGTGCTGGATATTCTCTGTTGCCAACACCAGTGCCTCAGTTTCCTTAATCAACCTCCATCTCCATCTCCATCTCTCTTCTATCGATTCGATCCAAATACTACTCATCGACACACAGCCCAATTTCTATATCTCGGCTCTTGGTAATTCCAAGCTTTTTGTTGTTCAGCTCAATCCAGCTAGATCAAGATCCTTTTTTTCCATTGATTCAATCCAAATAGTTGTGGGACTTAAGCTCTTCGGCATCTGATTTCTACATTTCTTTCTATGTCGGGTCTTTACAATTCCAACTTTTCTCCTGCACGGGCTGCCTCTCCGCAGATTGCTACAGCTACTCCTGATGTAGAAAGGTATATATATATATATATATATATATATATATACTAGCTTTCTTTTTCATCCAGGTTTTTAAGATTAGTGTTTTTTAATCATATTGTTTTGTTTCTCTTAGCAACCAATACTTGTCGGAGCTGTTGGCGGAACATCACAAACTTGGTCCGTTTATGCAAGTTCTTCCCATATCTACCAGACTCTTGAATCAAGGTTATACTTCTTTCTTGCGATCTTAAGCTTGATGAGTCTGAAATTCATTGTTTTTGTTCAATGGTGGTGAAACTTAAACTCTTTGCAATTGATATATGGATTGAAAGAATACTTTATAATAAAGTGGTTTGTGTTGTTTCCGCTCTAAAGATTGAAATCCACTTATTAGAATCTCTAAAGTGTAGTGGATCTCTAAGACTTTTCAAATTCTTGTTATTCACATCAATCTTTTAGAGATCTTGCGCTCTACTGGGATGATGCCAAATCACAACTTCAGCGAACTTGAGAGACTCAGACATAGAAGTCCCAGTCCTATGGCCTCTACAAACTCTCTGTCAAATGTACCTGGGTCAGGATTAGCTAGCTGGAATGGACTTCAGCAGGAGGTAACTCAAGAATATTCTCCGTTTTTCTAATCTAGGTGGTGATATTGTAACTTTCTTATGCACCTCAGTGTTTGTGTATTGCCTTGTCATCCTACTCATAATATATTTGAGATCAAGAAGTTCTGTATAGAAAATGAGTGAAAACCTTGTAATGGTGACTAATTGATTTAGTTCTATTTTGTATGCCCTTGATATATCTTCAACGGTGGGCTATTTATTGACTTACTGAGTGTATGTGATGGATGTTTATTTGGTATGCCACAAAAGCTTGTAGGTTACTGGAAATTGAGATAGTTTGCAAGTGAGATTTCTGATCTAATTTGAGTGTAATCTGTATTAGTACGTCTGTTTTAAGCTTTAAGTTTATAGAGGGATGCCCTGACAATTTGCGGTGTGTCAGTTCCATTTTTTTGTATGTCAATCAAGAGTATGAAGTGGAATATATAACTCATAATAACGGTTGCAATTGTGCAACTTTCATTGGCTGCTTGCTATATTTTCACCAGCTATGGTCTAGTGCATTTACTTTTAGCCTTCACAGGCAGTTGGTGGGGTGAATGGTTCCCTCTTCAATGTAATATCTCTTTGGCTTGAATTGTGGAAAGGAACTGACCCTATACTAATAACCTATTTTTGCTTGATAGGTTAAGGTTTGCTTGTTACATTCAGAAATGCATTGTACATTTAAGCTCTTGCATTGTATCTCTTGTTTATTCTTTTTTAATTCCTTTCAATATTAAGAAGATATGGTCCACTACTTGATTACATGGCAGAGATTGAATGGTCCTCATGGAATGACTATGGATTGGCAAGGAGCACCAGCAAGTCCCAGTTCATACACTGTCAAAAGGATTTTGCGCTTGGAAATTCCTGTGGACAACTTTCCCAATGTAAGATCTTTGATTGCGGTGTCTTTTCACGCTCTCATTGATCCTTGGTAAATTAGTCTTTTTCTCCAGATTTTCCTCTTATTAGTCGTTTAATTTCTTGGTAGTTCAATTTTGTTGGCCGGCTTTTGGGCCCTAGAGGAAATTCACTTAAACGAGTTGAAGCCACTACAGGATGCCGGGTATATATTAGAGGGAAAGGTTCAATAAAGGACCCTGACAAGGTATTACAGTGTTCTGTTTTTTTCTTGTGATGTCATTTTCACTTTTCTTTTAATGTACTTAACATGAAGCAGCCACACAATGAATTGAAAAAGAAAAAGGAACAGAAAGGGTAGGGGAAATTCATCATGATTGTTGTTGATGTTACTATTAGGCTGTGTACGATAAGCAAATCTTTACCACTGGCTGCATCTATCAAGTTGCAGGAAGAGAAGCTACGTGGAAGACCTGGCTATGAGCACCTTAATGAATCACTCCATATCTTAATTGAGGCTGACTTACCAGCCAATGTTGTTGATATCAGACTGAGACAAGCGCAGGAGATAATTGGAGAATTGCTGAAGCCAGTGGTAAGATCTAAATCTAATTTATTCTTCTTAAAAAAACTGAAGATTACCAAGTCCCATAATTATATTCAAGTATCATGATTGAAGTCTCTTTGTTTTTTGTTTTTGTTTTCACACCTCATGTGCTTTATCATGTGTTGCGGTGGAAGGTGTCTCCATTGCTATGCACTATATTAACACCGTGTTACTTTTATTTTCGTGTAGGATGAGTCACAGGATTTCATAAAGAGGCAACAGTTACGGGAGCTTGCTATGTTAAATTCAAATTTTAGAGAAGAGAGCCCTGGGCCAAGTGGCAGCGTTTCACCTTTCAATACCAGTATGAAACGCGCGAAAACAGGACGCTGAAATGAATCTACGAGCTCTTGCTCTTCAAGATGATTTGTACTTTGGTGATGATATATTCCTTTTCGAATGCATCATATCTGTATTTCATGCGTGGTTGATTATACAACAAAATAGATAAGTGGTAAACAGGATGTGATGTTGAGTTTTTATCTTTGTTTTGCAATGGAGCAGAATACAGGAAACGGGCGTCCAAAGAAGTCTTATGTGATTGGTTTCAGACCAGGTTTTGTCTTGTCAGTTATTGAAAAATGTATTCATTTGATTGATTCTAGTGTGAAATGTGTTATTATTTGTATTGTACACGCCATACTGGATCTCAGGCATTTTTTAGAGGCAGAACAAGTATTCGTTGTTTGCCATTTGTCCAGATAAATGTATTCTAGTTTAGTTTATCTTTCTTTTTTAACTCTCTTTAGTCTCTACTAGTGTTTGATTATTACTCCGAGTTTTTCTTCCCATCACATTTTGCTACCCTTCATTCTGAATCTGTTGTCCTGTCTCTCAGTCTTTCATCATAAGCATTTGCATTTACAATCAATCAACTAGCCTATAAATGAAGGTTGTTGCCAAAGAAGAAACAATCTAAGAGAAAAGTCTTATAATGTCCATGAAGTACTATCTGATTCTATTACGGCTTTATATATATATATATATATATAGAGACGTGATCCAGTGAAAACTACTGTTACCATAAAAAATAAGAACCAATCTCGGCCGTAGATCTTGCTCAATCAACGATTCATATCTCATAAAAAAACAAGGGCATTTTTTCTCCAAAACCTGCATTATTGGGCAATTTAGTCTTTTTGCTTATAATTAGAATTCGCCCTTAATTATAACCTTCTTAATACACATACAACGTACATGCGTTATAGAGTTCACAAACTATTATTATAGAGAGAAGATACTATCATTATATATTATCCCTCTAATTTCACACGAATACACAAATATTACTAACATGTGTAATAATTCAAAGCAGTAGGTTTCATCAAACAAAGCAGACCTGCATTATATAGTTTATGGACTATCATTATATACTACAAATATTATCATTATATATCATTATATGTTGAACTTAAAAAATATGTTAATATAATTTCAATGTGTTTTTTCTTCTTTAATTAATAAAAAATAAATGTGCAAAAGCAACGTAAATTGTGGCTTGCGAATAAAATTATAATTAAATTTGAATTAAAAACAAGTTACAATCACTCATTGAACCTCTTCTAGAAACATCACAAGTTGCAAGAATGAGGGTTGACAAATAACAATACAATACAATAATAACAATACAATCCATTGTGGAACAAACAAGGGACAAAACTTCTTCAATCATCATCAATCATCAATATCAACATAGCTAGCTCTCAATCTTATACATAGTTGATGTAAAGAGATGGCTGAGGTCAAGGAAGACTTTGGCCAATGGATGCTTAGTCTGTGAGAGATGGTGAGCCTACAAGATCTCAACAATCTCACATTGCCGACAAAGCACACCACATCAGCTATCCTCTACACCTGCTTGGTGTTGTGTTATCATACTTTGGAACATACGAATCTGTACAGAAAAAAACAGAATTAAATTTGAAACTTATAACATATAATGCAAGATTCATAACTATATAATGCATGTATTTACACTATATAATGAATTCTCATAACGGAACAAAACCTTCATAAACTAATTATAACTGACTCACATATAATGCAACTATTACAAAACAATAATGCAAGTCATAACATTATATAATGCAGATATAAAACAAATTTGAAAGTACGTAAACTAATAATCACTCTTTCAGATATAATATAAGTACTACAAATATATAATGCAATTCATAACGATATATAATGCACATCTTCAAATTAAACAATTAAGAGTGAAAACACCAAACCATAAACATCAATCTACGAAACCTAATTCAAAATCTGGAAATAAATCATCAATAACCCATACAATGAATCTTCAATTCTATCACAGTAATATGATAACTAATGATCGAACATCCTATCAAAAAACAAATGATTCTATTACGTAAAAAATAGAATTTATCAATTCTTACCTTTCAAAGGATCCATAACTCGCCGACGACGATGACGAACACAGACGGTGACGAACACAAACAATAACGAACGCAGACGATGACGAGCAGATTTCACAGAGAGAATGAATGAAGAAAATATATAATCACAGAAGGAATGAAGATCGCAAATTGCAAAGGAAAGAAAGATCGCAAGATTTAAATTAAGATTCTAAAAAGATTTGAATTCATGTAAGTACAAAATTACCCCTCATTTTACAATAATGAAAGTCAATACAAACAATAATGCATAAGCGGGCGAAATTAAATCTAAGCTGTTGATTTCATGATTTGGACGGGTAAAATTAGTTCCTATTTTCACATGGTAAGGCTGGTTCTCATATGATCACTCTCATATATATATATATATATATATATATATATATATATATAAAAGAAGAACTCCTTTCCAAAAAAATTTCCCCCAAGAAGTAGTTTCCAAAATTAATCACCTAGTATTAGGTAATAATTAGTAAAAATGGTAAGTTTTCTATCATTAAATTATATATTTAATTATTATTAATTGTTTTGTTGGATATATGGGATATGAAGACATTCATGGATAGATTTTTTATTTTTAATAAATAATTAATCATTTTTTGTATTTATATGTTAGTTAAATAATTAGTTTCATTAAAAAATTTGTAACTTTTTAATATATAATTAGTTATTTTAATGAATAATTTGTTATCCATAAATTTATAAATAATAAATATATCAAGTTAATATATTTTGATATTATTTTTACTTTTTAATATATATATATATATATATAGGTGCATTCATGGCTGAACATGTGTCTATAAAAGAACAGAGACCAATTGATTTCAAAAATAGACGTCCCAGATTTCTGTTGCCATTTATCATTGTTGTTAGCTTCTTCTATCATTGAAAGAGAAAATTAGTCCTAAACGGGAAAAATTGAAATGGAATTAAATCTACATGCTGATTTTTCGGATTCAGTTACCAAATCAAATCCCCCACAATTTTTTTTATTATTATCATATAAATTGGAAAGAGAAAATACACCACGATTTATTCCATAATCTTAAGTTAATCGTTATCATTGTTTATGGCTTTGTGTGTCATTGTTTATGGCTTTGTGTGTCTTTTTTTTTTAAGGAAGCTTGGATTTGTGTGTCATTGTAAGGTAATTTTGTCAACTTTCACTAATATATTATCGTTAAATGTATAAATAATTTTAATTATTCGTACAATGAATAAAGATAACAATGATCTTAAATGTGTACTATAAATCAATTAAGATTAAAACGATAATTTTGATAAAATGATATTTAATACCGGTAACAATGATAATATAAACAACGTACAATGCTACATATTAACTGAGTTCACACAATGTAGAAAATAAATAAATAATTATCAACCCATTAAATAGAAATTCGAAGAATGACACATTTATTCAAATATAATGACACTCATCTAAAATAATAATGATAATCACATATGATACAAAGAAAAACAGAGCCACGGTTGATGGAGAACTCGACGGCCGAATGTTGAAGCATATGATTTGTTTGAAGATGGGGATTCCTTCGAGTTCTTTGATTTTCTCCTTGATTTTACGAACAGTGTCGAAGCGGCCAACTTTCAGGAGGAATGGCTTCAAGCCGCCATAACAATCGACGATCACATTCATCGCCGTCGACAGTTACTTGCTCTTAAAATGTAGAGAGAGAGGGCAGTGAGCAGAAGATTGACGGTGGGGAAGGGGGCGGCGAGGGGCGGCGGCAAGGGGGGAGATGGCGGCGACGCGGGGCTGCAGCGAGGGGGCGTCAAAGTGTGATGGAGGAGATTATGTTTTTTTGCAAAGTAAATATAATTGTAGGAGAATTATATAACGTTGAATATTAGGTTTTATATAATGTTGAATAATAATTGTAGGAGGAAGATATTTAATGGAGAATGAAATATAATTATTATGGAGAAAGATATTTAATTGGCATGAAATTAAGGATTTCCATAACTAACAATTTTATATAAATATGTGATACCTATATTACCCTTTACTTAATATATAATTAATTAAAAAATGATACGTGACACATTAATATAAAACAAATAATATAAATAAAACCAAGTGTTCTACAAAAATAAAACTAACCAAGAGATATGTTAAAAAATCTAATAAAAAATATTAATACGTATGACACCAAATCTCAATGAGTATAATTTTAACATCAATCAATATAATATAAGTTTAAAATTAAAAAAAATAACAAATTTTAATATCCTCTCTCATTTCCTTCTTTTCTTCTTTCCTATGGTCATTTATGTTGTTGCTCGCTCCTTTCTCCAACGGGAATGACCTTTCTTCTTGTGTCATCTCGCGGAGTTGGCGGCATGAGCATCCGTGTGGTTACGGCCCAACTCTTAAGCAAAAAACTATTGTGTATCCTTACTTCTCGAAACTTAAAGATGAACTTTACAGATTTAACTACCAACTCTAAAATATTTCACAACCAAACCAAGTATTATTATTTTTGAATACAAGTATTACAAATCATATAAAAATAGTACATCCAAACCTTGGAATGAGTTTTGAATAAATTATTTATACAACATTTTTAGTATATTTTTGTAATTAATTAAATTCACCCTATAATTACGCTTTGTATAAAAATTAATGTTATCAAATTCAAAATTTCCCATTCTTTAATATTCTTAAAAAGTATATATATCACTGCCATATATATTGCATTGGTTTTTATTGTATTCATTATTATCACATTATTATTTCCATAAGTTCAATAGATTTATTTTTTGAATGTTATTTTGGAATGTATTTGATTATGATTGATAATTAGCCTTTGTAATTGGGAACGTCAATTTATTTTATAATGTATTTGTTAATTTCCATATTTAATGTATACTTATTTTTAGAATTATTTTTTGGGCACGAATTTTTTTTTATGGGGTTTTGTTTTTATTTATTTCTATAGACAGATTAATTGAAGTTATATTACTAAAATAAATTAATTTAACTATATTGAGTTTTTTATATTATACATTTAATTATATTATTGTTTCTATTAATATCAATTGAAAAATGATCAATACATATTTTTGAAAAATCTTAAATAGTGTTAAATATATGTGGTCCATGGCGTCCATATGACCACAATATTTATGGGTAAAATTCGGAAATAAACTAAAACATGGTTAATAGAAATATAATATATTAATTAAAAATAAAAAATAGTGAATGAATAATACATATTGTGATAATATAATTGTTATTGCTTTACTTAATTATCCAACAACATAAATTACCATATTTATTAATAGTTACTAATTATTTTGTTTTTAATTTTTTTTTATTTTTATAATATCATTTTTTTGATGTTTTATTTGAGGAAAAAAAGCTTTGGATTTGGCTTTTAACTATATATAAATACGATTTCATTTAAACATATATAAAAATATAATTATATAATCTATATATATATATATATATATATATATAGGGGACTGATCTGGTGAGAAGAGGCATTAACGTGAGAAATGAGAATGAATATGGTTCATAGATTTCAGTAAATCGACGATCAAGATTACATAAATCAAATAAAATAGGATGCGGCATTTTATCTTGTTTTTTGTTCATTAAAGGGTATTATTGTCATTGCAACTAATGAAAGAAAAATCAGTTCTCTTCATTTTATCTCCTTTATACTTCATTAAATGAAAAAATTAAATTAAAAAAATATAAAATCAAAATTTCGTGAAAGAGAATATAAGTTCACTTCATTTTATCTCTCATTTACTTCATTGTATCTCCCATTTACTTCATTTTATAAAGTTTAACTTTCCTTATATAGGAAAACTGAATAAAATAAGTAATAACATTAAAATGAATAAAATTGAAAAAATTTCACACCGCCACTGCAAAAAGTAACTGCTGTAATTAATTTTATCACATCATGAACACGCTATTCCAGAGATCATTACAGAAAACTTTTCAACTTCCCCTCATTTCTCAAAAATCGCCTCTCCATCGTCTAGGGTTTTCGTGAGTTCTCCTTTCATTTTTTTCTAAAAATACATTCTCCACACAAAAATGTCTAGAAAAAGAACTTCCGAAGACGTTCCTCCAACCGACGGTAAGTCATTTCACATTTTAATAATTTTTTTTGCGAGTTCAACTTCATTATTCGTAGTTTCCGAATAATTTTTTGTATTATATTTGTGTTCTAGTGATTTATACATTTCAAACTTTGTTTTCCACATCTGTAGTATCGTACGCATGTCCTGTTCTATAAAAATCTGGTTACAGTTTCAAAATCGAAAAGATTATATGTTCAATGTATGATTTTAGCGCATTAACTCTGTTTCTGTTGCATAAATGAAGTTTTAAAATGTTTAGTGAAAGTTTTTCATAATAAAATGAAAGCAGATAGTGCAATAGATTCAAAATCAGAATAATATATGTTCAATGTATTAATGTTAGCGCCATAAACTCTATTTCTGTGACGAAAATGAACTTTTCATATGTTTAATGATAGTTTTTCATAATAAAATGAAAGCTGATAGTGTTATAGTTTAAAAATCAAAAACATTATGTGTTCAGTATGTGATTTACACGCTTAAATTCATATGTTTAATGAAAGTTTTTCATTATAAAATTAAATATATAATAATGAAGTATATCTTACATATAATGAATGTACTTCACTATAAAATCAAGTACAACATTGACAAAATGAAAAACTTTTATAATTGTTTTTCTAGATAAAACAAACGTGTACATAACTCAATATGCTTGAATGAACATATGCATGTATAAAATGAAATGTGGCTTTCATAAATAACAATCCTCAATAATTCAGGAATATGGTTTAATAACAAAGTATATCTTACATATAATGAATGTACTTCATTATAAAATGATGTACACCTTTGAAAAAATGAAATATATCTAACATATCTCTTCACTTTTCAGATCCCAAAAGACAAAAGAAATTACCCAAAAAGAAGGAAAAATCAACAAAAGAAACAACAATTGAGAATGTTGCATCAGAGAAGGTTGCATCAGACAAGGTTGCAACAGAGAAGGTTACTTTGGATAAGACGACAACTTTATCTACAGAACCATCTTCACCTTTACTCATAAATAGGAAAAAGAAGTTCTCAGATTACCCAGACCTCATAGTGAGAGCAAGTCCAGACATATTAATAAAAGTATTGCCAGAATTAAACGCAGCTCAGAAGAAAGCAATTGAAGATATGGGATTCATGCATATCTTCAACCTTAGGATAGGTGAAATACCAAGAAAAATTGTTTATTGGTGTTTGAATGCTTTTGATTCTAGAAGTTGCAGCCTGATAGTACCTAGACAGAAAGGGGGACATGAGAGAATACACATAACAGACAAAGATGTTTGGTTGATTTTTGGATTTCCTAAAGGTCCAAACAGAATTCGGAGAAAAACAAAGATCGATAATGATGTACTTCTGAAGGAGTGGGAATCAAAGTTCAGTCATCCAAAGTTGAAAATCAAACCAATTGATGTTGTCCAAGAGATGAAGAACGAAACTGATGGTGGTGACTGGTTTAAAAGGCATTTTATGGTTCTTCTGGAACATTGCCATGTCAAACCTCCATGACTTGTCACAAGTTAGAAATTTCAACTGGTGCCATTATATGCTCATATCTCTGATCCGACAAAGAGATAATTGGGAGAAAAGAAACACTATCTACTTCATCGGGCCAACGCTTCTGCCAATAGTAAATATTATTTTCATTTATCATTAATAATCTTATTATAACAAAATCATCTTACTAACATTGTACTACTTTTGCATGGCAGCTCTTCTTTGTAGACAGAGTTGAACTTTACATGAGGTTTATTGAAAGAAGATATCCATTAATGTCTGAATGGACTTCATCACTCCTACGAGCAAGACAAAAAGGTGAAATAGATACTGGAGGTTTCGGATACGGACATATTACAGAGAGGTTTGATCCTGGGGAGACAGACACAACAAAAGAACCAATAAAAATGACTGATGCTGATTTATACACAGACCAGATAATAGATGCAGCAAAAGAGATGGCGGAATCAATGTCCACATTGATTAATTTGATAAAGAATGCACCTGAAGACTTTAAAGATGATATCAGCTTCAAGATTGCGCTCGAGATATCCCGAAATCTTATAGGTGTTTCACCTCCAACAACTATTTCTACAGCAAGTACAAGTTCTTCATTGGCAAGCCAACCATCGTCATTGGGTGAAGAATGTGTAGGGTTTTAACGTGAACCGAATCACAAAAACCAAACTGAATCGGATCGATCTATGGATATTGCTCACAATTAAATTTCTCAAAAACCCTAGCATGCTCCTATGAATTTAATGCATAATTGTGGATTGAGAGATTACCGTAATTCCGTAGTGTCTGTACCGATCTTTTGCGTTTGAATTCCAAGAACCAATTCAACCATGCAATCCGATTTCTCTGCGGAAACAGAAATTAGAAAACTAATTTCTAGAGCAAATCGAAAATAAAGAAAAGGGAAGAAGAAATCTGTTCTCCAGATTAGATCTTCAGATCTGTATCCCGGTGCTGGTCAGATCTACTACTGGTGAGGACTCCGTAGATCTGTGGCTTGAGCAGGACCAGAATCAAAATTCTCCTCCTTCTCCCTTGAAAACGGCGCCCACTCTCCTCTCTCTCTAGGGTTTGTGTTTCAACTCAGTTACAACTTATGAGAGAGAGCTGTCTATTTATAGACCTAGGGTTGGAAACCCTAATGGGCCATTTTGGGCTCAATTCAGCACAGTTGTTGGGCCAGACCTGGGACCTAATGCAAATAATAAAGTGGGCCTATAAATTAATTAATTCCCATGTCCACAACCCAGGACACAATTAATTAATTAATATTAATTCTTTTTCACCACAGAATTAATACTGACCTACCCCTTTATTACCACGTTGTGAGAACGGGCTGCATTAATTGAGAATCCCCATATTTAAGGTTACTGGACATCCATTAATTAATCGGAGCCTCTGACAAGCTCTAACTACAATTAATTAATATCTTATTATTCCTGAGTAGTACCACTCAAACCTTATCACTCGTGCCTGAACTTAATAAGCCTGCAGGACTTTGGCACGATGAATGTTATTGAGCTCCTCAGGGAATGTCCCCATCCTATTACTCGGATATGGTTACCTAAGTTCATTCTCAGGCGGTACTACACAAACTGCTGTTACCCAAGATGCGGATATACGAGCGCGCTGTATTGGCTCTCCACCATGGCAAGTCAAAGCAACAGTCAACCCGTGCAAACCCCTGAACCTTCGTTAGGGTTTGGACTCAATCAATATAACGAGATCTTTTATTTGCTAATGTTAGACAGACGAATATATCTCACTGTAGTCCATCAATACGCCACCTCTGCGTACCAACATGTCAAGTAACCAAGACAGACTACTTATTCCGACAATGCCGCAACCATCCGGACAGACGTATCCTCATACGCTGTCTCGGCTGTGATCAGGTTTATGTCTCACTAGGTCAAGTGATCATACTGTCTTCTGCGATCTACAACACGCCGTATGATCGTCCCTATCGGTGAGACAAGAGGATACCATTGTTCATACATGTACGATTGTTAACCGATAGGAGAAATAAACCGTTGTATACACATTGTAATAAATGCTTTCAGTATACAAAACCCATCAGAATGGAGTAACCCTATCTGGATTGGACGATTGGAGCGAATTATGCAGGCAATTGATGAGAAGTGTGCTCTGCATGAAACAATTCCTCCAAACTTCAAAGTTGTCTTTTCCCAGGAACAGGTAAAGATCCCTACTATTTAAATTATATTTTAAAGAAAATTACTTATCTAATAAAAATCATAATTTAATAACTAGGAGAATGCCGGAAATGATGGTGTAAATGATGCTGAGGTGAATCCAGTAACAGAAATGTGCACACCTGAAGCTGAAGATGAAGCTGAAGATGAATTTGAAGAAACAGATATTACAACTTCCAAAGAGGTATAAATATTATTTAACTGTTTATTATAATTTTATTACTTCAACACAAGACAAATGAAACTAATACAAATATGTTGTTTTTTTACAAGTTGCCGGATCATGAAACAACCATTATTTCAAATGTTATGAAAGAGTTGGAAGAAGATTTTCCAAAGGAAAACGAAGTTGAACAAGAGGATGAACAAGACAATGAACAAGATGATCAACCTATTGCAACAATGGTAACTATAAAAATAGCTTTACTAATAATCTGTTTCTATCTTTAACTTAAAATACTACTAATGAACATGATGTATGTAATAATGAACTTAGATAATTCAAAAAAGAAGTTCACTTATCTTAATATGATACCTTTATAATGATAGAATTATTTATGCTAATTAAAGAAAAAATGAAGTACTCATATCGTATAATAATATATTCCATACGAAAAATGAAAGTCAAATTAACATTTATATATGCAGATTGAGAATGTGAAGGGAAAAAACAAGACAGAAGGGAAAGCTGAAAAGCCAAAAAAACAACCGTAGCCACTGCATGTGATGATCAAGAGATCCACAATTGAAAGAAGAAGACCAGCAAGACTGATGTCACCCATTAATGAGAGAGCCATTAAGATTACAGAATCACTTACTCCAAAAGAGAAAGAAATATTCTGTTGGGCTGTAACATCAAAAACTCCTCCAGCGTAAATTACAAATTCATTTTCCCCTTTTTTATGAGTATATGATAATGCATAATAATAAGTTTCATTATAATTTTTCAAACAGGTCTGATATCGTCTTTGCTGATGGGAATGCATCAATTGTGAAAGGTCATCTGAAAAGCCTAATACCTGAGCAATATGTTTTAACATCTATAATTGATGCATGGAGTTCATTCTTAAACAAAGAAGAGAAACAAAGAGACACTCCCACAATATCCAGAATCTTCTTCAGCACATTCCCTTGTGTATGTTTTCTTTCCATCACTTATTTACTTCATTATATATAGCTCATATACTAACATTAAAAAAATGCAACAGTCTTACACAGTGGTGGACCCCAACGAATCATGGAATAAAGAAAAAATTGTGCAAATTTTCAATGAGAGGGTCGAGGATGAGTTGAACAATATCACCTAAAACAAGATACGGGATTCTGAGCTGGTATGATCTATACACATATCATAAATTAATAGTATTACAGAAATATTACATACTAACTCTACATTTAATCAGATGTTCTTTCCAATCTGCCATGCAAATCATTTTTATGTGATTTCCTTTAATCTTAAAAGGATGCAAGATTTCATCATTGACAACTCCAGCGTAGCTGATGATCAGGAATTGAGTGTGAAATATGGAAACATTCCTCAAACTTTGGTAAGATGATTTATGATGATTGATTATTTAAATCCATGATACTATATGATAGTATAAATACTATTTTATTTATCATTTTTATAACAAATTAATTCAACAGGTTGAATACTTCTCTAATTTCCTGATGAAACTAAAACTGAAAACCAAGGCTGAAGGAATCAAAAAAGCTCGCATTGAGAGGCTCAAGATGAAATGGCGGAATGACACAAATAAGATTGACTGTGGAGTCTACACAATGATTCATATGGAAACATACATGGGAACCAGCTTGAGTGAATGGAAAGTTGATTTGAAACAGGAAGCCAAAAAGCAGCTGAACATAATGAGAGCCAAATATTGTTTTGCACTGCTCAACTCATATTACAACACTAAACGCAGTCGCATAACTGAATTGGCTAAAGAGTATTTCAAGAAAATGAAGGCAGCTGAAAAGAAGAATATTGAAAAGTTGTTTGATTGAGGAAGATTCGGCCTGACTTTTGAAAATAATTTTACTTTTCTGCACATGGATAGCTTTTGAAAACAACTATATTAGCTTTTAATATTTTGCTAGGATGGATGGAATGCATATTATAGATAAATATGGATAGAATGAGTATGCATGAAATGATGAATAGTTATATTATTATAATGAGGTACTAGTTTTTATGCAAATCCCTGTTATTTGAAACTATATTTTATGTTCATTATATAGCTTATATGATGCATTATATGTTCTATATTATTCATGTTTAGTCATTTAGATTTATTATACATGCATAACAAGAAAAAACCTATGTTTTCAATATACAGCTCGTACGATTCATTATATTTATTCTAAAATGCAGAACATATCATATGTTCTGGAAAGTTCCTTATACGTTTTGCACAGTACATTATATGTTCTGCACAGTTCATTATACCTTCTGCATCGTCCATTATATGTTCTACACAGTTCATTTTTCATCATTTTAAGTACATTATAAATGCATAATAAGGAAAACTATATATAATTCTCATAAAGTAAAAAATGAAAAACTAAATCGAAAACTAAAAAAATAAAGTATAAATTCAAAGAATGCTAACATAGTTTCTATTCAACATTATTATTCACGTTATTACAATTTCTAGAATCATGATATGCCATCTTCATACATTTTCGACACATTCTAACACGTTTTTCCAACATTCTAGCAGCTTTCTCTTTTCTTGAAATTATTCGACTGCCACTCCCTTTAGTCTTAACCACATTTAGAGGTAACACTTCAATATTCTCAGGAACTGATGCACCATAATACTCTTCAAACATCTTCTTCTTCAATAATGAATTGTTAGAGTATAAAATTGAGCCATCCAATTTGTTTATTCCAGATAATAACTCTGCCAACAGCTCCTTATCTTCATCAATTTTCCCAATGCAATTAATAACAGCCCTCAAAATCTTGCTCTCCATAGCTTTACTTTCACCAGCAATACAATTAGAAGAATCATCATTCTGTACTTGGCAGACTGAATTCAACAAAGATATCATTTTCCAACGTTTGACGACATACTTATCAGGGATACATTCTATGCCTTCATTCTTGAAGATAACAAATATATGACGGCACAGTAAACCAATTCTGATAAACATATTACAGCAACAACTGAAAGACTCATCATCTTTGTTATAAACAACCTTACATATAACATTCCTTTCATCCTTGATTCTATAAACTTCATCATTCCCAATCAAATTTTTCTCCAGAATCCGACATCTAAATGAAGCTGCAAGTAACTCATCCTGAACAAATCTAAAGATTTTTATAGTATAAATCATGGAAGCATGTTTCTCAATCAACAATGAAGTATCCATCTTACGAACAACACAGCTATCAAGATAATTCAAATGTGAATTTGAATTTTTTTGTGACGCAACAACATGATTGTAATTCATCAAAAACTGGAGCAAGTTTGCACGACACCTTGAATAGCTCTTAAAAAAATTATTCTCACATTCTGAAATAGATGTTGTCCTCATAAGACCACCAAAAGGAAAGTCACGGAAATAAGCTGGTACCCAATAAGCCCTACACTCAAACATAGTCTCAAACCACTTATCCCCATCTAATTCATAGTTCATCATAATATGATCCCAACCCTCTTCAAACACTTCAGGATCAATCAAATCAGACCAAACAATTGACTTCAAGTCTTCCTTAAACTCCTCATTAGCATGTAAATCTTTGGAGACCTTATCATCAATCTTAAGCATGATATGCCACATGCACCAACGGTGCCTAGTACCTACCAAGACTCTTTCAATAGCAACCTTCATACCTAAATCTTGATCGGTAACAATCATTTTAGGAGCTGCACCCATGCACGAAATAAACTTCTCAAATAGCTAAGAAAATGAATCAGCATCTTCCTTGGACAACAGTGCAGCAGCAAATGTTACTGGTTTACCAAGATTGTCTTTCCCCGTGAAATGTGCAAATATCAGACAATACTTGTAATTATTAAATGATAAATAAGTGACTTAATATGAACAACAGATCAAATAAAATGATCAATATGATCAAATAAATTAACAGAAGATATATTAAAATGAATATAGTAAAATAACAAATGAAAAACAGAATCACTTACTTATTTGTTGAATAAGTAGTATCAAATGCCACAACATTTCCAAACAATTCATAATTCTTCTTTGAAACCGAATCACACCAAAATAATCGTTGAAGTTTGTCTTCATTATCAACTTCATAATCAAATGTAAACAATGGACATATCTCCTTCTTTCTATTCATTTCATTTAACAGCATTTGAACATCCGCACCATCAACATACGCCTTCAAATCACGAGAATAATTCCTAACATCTAAAATAGAACACCCAACACCATCATGACCACCAAGAAATTCCATTAATAGCTTATGCGACTGACTTGCACCAATATTTGTCCTAGCACAATCCAGAATAAATTTCTGATGCACATAATCAATATTCCTATTCAGCTTAAGAAAATGCTTGAATTCTTGCGGAACTAATGGATGGTTATGTTCTTCAATAAATGTATGAACAATATATCCAACATCACTCTCATATTTGAAGACTACCCTAGCCATACAACCACATCTCATTGTATCACGTTTCCTTCTTTTTCGTTTTAACTCCCTCTCTTTAACATCAATAAATTTCTCACCCTCCCTACTACAAAGAATATACCTCCAAATATATGTATCACAAACCTTATTAGCTGTTGACAAACGAGTATCAAAACCAATAATTCGAGCATAATTGTTATAAAACTCAATACCATCCTTAAGTGATATAAATTTTCTCCCTTTAAAAGGCTTCATCGAATCAGCAGAAAGTGGTACAAATGAACCTGATAACAGATAAAATGAACCTTAAGTTAACAAATATGAATTTCAAAAATACGAAAGTAAACATTGATAGAATTATAACAATTTCATAAAATGAACTTGTTAAAAAACAATAATGAACATACAACAACTTATAATGAAATATATAAAAGTAAAACGAAATACTTCAAAAATAACTTTAAATAAAAATTTTCAAATCAGTAGAACAAAAACTTGAATTAACAGTCTCGTAAACTAAAAAAACATCAATCAACTACTTGAAACAATCGAAACAAATTCAAAAATAAAGCAAATTTGATAATCAAACCATAACAAATTCACAACCAAAAACAAATATATTCTTCATGAATATCAACATAATTTTTAATTACGAATCGAAATAACTACTAATGAAAGTATAACAAAAAGCACAAAAAGGCAGAATCAAACCTTCAGAATCAGCATCCACCATGATTGAATATGAATCAGTCAGAACTAGATCGCAGAAAAGAATTCAAAATATAAATTTGATGAATATAAGACACCACGAGTACGACTGGATTTGATGAATATAAATTTGATCGCAGAGAAGAATTCAAAAGGAAATCACAAAACTTATTCAACAAGGAAATACAGATTTGATCGAACAAAGTAAATCGCCAATAAAAGGAATTATGAATCAACTCAATCGCGCGAAAGAAGGTAAAAAAATCTGAACTGGTCGCGAATAAGAGGGTAAAAGATATATTTAAAATATGCTAAATTACAATTACACCCTTAAATATTTAACAATGAATGAGAGCAAAGATAAAATGAAAACGGAAAATTTTAAATCATAGCCGCAGATCTTGTGAAATCAAAGGCTGTGATTTATTCTCATTTCTTACATTAACATCTATTCTCATATGATCTAACCTCTCTCTTTATATATATATATATAATTAGTAACGATCAATTAGGTCTCTAACAAAATAAGTAATAATTTTTTTAATTACTAATAATAATTATATATATATATCTCCAACAAAAATAATGTATAATAATTAATTACAAATATATTAAGTATATATTCACCATATTTGGTTTTAATTACCTAATTTATCATTGAAATATTTTTGGTAAGTATTTTTTGGGAGGGGATTGTGTGAGGGTCTTGCTTTTAAGTATATACTAGTTTTCTGTCTGCGCGTTGCGCGGCGTATATATATTATTTATATTATATTATCATTATGTTTTTAAAAAATTATAAAATATATATTATGAAAATAAATGAGTATTATACTTTATATACATAAGAATTATACGCTATAAAAAATTAAAATAATAATAGACACATAAATAATGAATCTTCTAACATATGATAAAAACTTATGAATAAAAGTAACTCTTCTCATAATATAATAACTTATTTACGTATGAGTACTAATAAAATTAATACTTGATATAATAAAACAATGAAGACTACATATTATAAGTGTATGAAAATTTTCAATAATTAATCATTTGATTTGAAGAAAAAAAATATGAATTACAACATGTAAAATTATAAGTTCTGGAAAATTTCTTTGTACATAATATTTGAAGTTTTTGACAAACTTCGGTCGTCTTTGTCACATATCAAGATTTTCAATCCAGCACGATTTGTGACCCTAGACACAACAACATATAACTGTTCATGTGCAAATACTGGTTTGCTGGGTAAAATCTCCACATGCGATATTGATTGTCCTTGACTCTTGTTCATGATCATGACATATGAAACCTGAATTTGGAATTGTTTACGCTGAAACTTGAATGGAATTCAATGATAAAATAGTATTATAGTCATCCTTGGAATAAAAGGCTTTTCACCAGTATTTTTCCCGCTCAAAATCTTGGCCTTGATGACATGATTACCAAAGTGTGTTACAACCAATCGAGTCCCATTGCACAAACCAGATGAATGATCAATGTTCCTTAACAACATGATCGGCGTTCCAACTTTTAAATTCATCTCATGGTTTGATAATCCAGGATACTTCAATGTATTCAAGAATTCTGAAGTGTGCACTTCATTAAAAATATATGCTACTCCCTCCGTCCCAAAACAATTGTCTTGTTTTCCTTTTTCGTCTGTCCCAAACAATTGTCCTCTTTCCTAAAATGGAAAGTTAATACACACTCACTAATAAAATATTAATTTTCTCTATCTCTACTCGCATTGGTATCTGTGTCATTCCCAAACCAGACAATTGTTTTGGGACAGAGGTAGTACATTTTATGTTGTGCTCGTAGAATCAGAACTTGAGTATACCTTGTCCGCATTATTGTTCAATGATGTCATAAACTGATCGATTCTCTCAATCACATCATTTGTTGGTGCCAAAGTAGCCCGTTGCTGCAAATATAAAACATCTATTTATCCAATAACTGTTGTAGGATACGTGCTACTAACAATAGCTCTGATTGGATCTCCAATGATTTTAATATTAATATCTTCAGGGATATCAATAACTCCTTTGCCGTCATTTGGTGCTCTTAAATTCCCATCCCCAATTGTCGCAATCCAATCGACAAAGTCTTTTAGTGTGGATGCTTGCATATTCAATCGCA